>JANITX010000007.1:67423562-67438513 GCA_027564395.1 Erythroxylum ulei
CCGATCTAATTTTTGTAAACTAATTAATTTTTATAAAACAAATTAATTAACTATTTTTTATTTAAAAATCTCATTTTTAATTAAACTTTAAATAATATTTTTAAATAATATTTTAAATTCTTTAATTTTATTTAATTTTTAACCCAATTTATAATGATTTAATATTGGATGAGCTCTCTTAGTTTACTGATTCAACTTTTAACTCGATTTTTAAAATATTGCATAAAAGTATGAAATAATACAAAATTTTCTCAATTCATGAATTTATGTAATTAAATGAATTAATTAGAAAAACACTTAATAATTTTTCTTAAGTAATTTGGTCTCCCAATTCTAACATAAAAATTAACGTATTAACATGTAGCTAGAAAACCATAAACCCTACGCTGCATGGAACATTGGTGCAATAGCAAGAGCCAACAGCTACACAAACCCACCCTTACATCAAACATTACCGTCTTCGAATCTTTTTGTACTTAAACTAAGTGATTTGTTGCGGTCTGTATCCATTACTTTTGAGCTTCTTTTGACTGGCACGCGTGACCAAAGAGTTTCAGACTCAACTTCTTCGTCTTGCTGCCCGTGGAGCTTGCTTTTGCCTGATCCCGGTCTCATCACAATTGTTTATACGCATCTACTTGTGAGCTGTGCCATAAGTTGATGTCACACCGTCCTTTTTAGTCCCACTTCCCTTCTTCCATGGCATTAGAAGACCGTTGATACGACGTTCTAAAGGATCGAACACAAAACTTTAGACGCAACAGGTACGGTAATGCGACCATATACTACTGTTTTCTAGGCTTGCATAGTGATTTTATTATATGAAATGCGGTTCCGAAGTGTGGTAGGCGAAGATTAGGATATAGAGCAAACCTCAGGATAAGATATGTTAACCGTATCTTCACTTGATTCGAATTGATTATGCAATCTAGTTACTTATATTAACGTTGTTTAATTAATCTATCACGATCTTGATTAATCTAATGATTGATGTTGTTTTCTTAGTCCAACGATTTTTGTTGGATTTTTTCAGTTGATACTAGTGGTTGTATGCATGAATGAAACAATGAGACCAATATGCTTTTTGTTCCCTTCTCATTTTCTACTATAAACCCACATAACCCTCATAAAGGTTCCATTACGAAGTAAATCTCATCTATTTCCACATTTGCTAATTTATAGGAGGCGAGGCAAAATTCAGGTTTAAGGATGTAATTACTAAAAAATACAATACCAATTCGACCTAGCTTAACACAATTTAAAATCTTAATAATTCATGTTTTTATTGATATATAGCACAGAAACACAGTCTAATGAAGCTATAATTTAACCATATCATGTCTTATGAACTGTTCAACCTACCTTCATACAAAGTGCTTTACAAGAGGTTTTAATTTGTTGTCGTCATTAGTTGAGATATAGTGAAGAGTTATAATATATAGTTTTAGTTGTCCCCAAATGCAGTTGGCACAATTGTATCCAATCTATCTGGGATTTTTCTCTCTTTTTTTAATCAATTCAATTGTATTCAATTATCACTTTTGACAGATCGATTTTGCAACAGGTGTTAGGATCTTCTCAATGTGTATATGAATACAAAGCTAAGTCTGGGAGGTAAATTTACCAAATTTTCATTAGTGGATGTCCCAATCTTGGCAAAAGTGGAGATTTCTAAATAGTTGTTTTACCGTTCAAAGAAGTGGTGTGATATATATCTGAATTATCTTTTTGTGTGCACGATCGAGGTACAGGTGTAGGTGAAGCTTGGCAGTGTAAGCAATGCCTGATGACTCTGGTGATCGGCCGCGTCCTTTATGTTCTCACATTACCGGATTAGCTAGCTTGTTAGATTCTAATCATCTTGCTTAATCTAGCAGCCAGAAGGTTACTTGTTCTCCTTTGATAGGATTTTGACGATGATATTGGAATTTAGTTGCTTAAAAAGGTTACTTGGTTCTCTTCTGATATTTATTTTGATGATGGTATTGGAAATTAGTTGTTCTATCAATCACGCAGCCTAAATTTCAAGCACAAATTTTGCTATTTAAGGTAGCTTTAGTACGAGATGATCAGTTAATAATTGACAAGCTGTACCTATGACTTCATAAAAGATCAACCTCATCTTCACAATTTGTGTTATATGATTGCATTTATTATCGATGAATTGAATTACATCTATCATTGTACTTTTGAATTATTAATTTATACACTTATTTATTTGAAATACATAATTACATGTTCATTATTTAATAATTATAAGTGATAATTACAAGTAAATAGCATTTATTTTTAAAAAATAACATTTATAGTATTATTAACAATGTCTTAAAAATTGAATTGGGAATAAAACCGATAAAATATAAGTTTAAGATTTAAAAGGTTCAATTAAGATTTAATAAAACTAAAGAGATTATTAAATAAAAATTAATTGATTTACAAGAACTTATCACTTAATAAAAATTGGTGAATTAATTAACAAAAAAAGTTATTAAAATAAATCAAACCGAAAAATTAAAAGACGGTTCAAAGTTTTGTGGTTGATCCGGTTAAATCGTTCAAGTTTTTTAATGGTTGTATTTTATTAAAAAATAAATCAATTACGTGGTCATTAGTGGATAATTACTATTAAATAACATATATTTTATAAAAATAATATTTATAGTTTTAAAATTTAATAGCTACCATTATTTACTATTTGCCTCGATACTTTTTCTTGAAAAGAATGTTTGATTATTTGCCAAGATTATCAAAGACCGTCTGACAAATACGAAGGTTCTACGTGTAGATTCATGGGGTGTTGGAGAATTATAGGTAGGTAAGAAAGTGAAGACAAGATCAATTATTAACCAATATAGAAGTTCCTTCTGATTAAATAGGTTATTTCTTTTATTTGTCTGTTTGTTCTTAAAGGGGTATTAAAAGACTTATCTTCGATCTTGTCAACCTAAACGTCATCTTTTAATTTGATCTCGTAGCCACCTTTTTTCGGTACATATCCAACTTTTTTAGTAATAAGTGGAACTTTTACGTAATCTTTTCTTGATAAAAATATAAATATATGCAAAAATTATTTATCAATGAAACATCATAAATTCAAATGTATTAACGCATCCGGAACGCAAAATTTTCTTTGCAAAAATCTGGAGAGGGTCATAATATACGAAATCTTTTCTTTGTATTTTTATAAAGAGATTGTTTGTGTAACTTAAACATGTGATCTTATTATCACAAATAAGCAACTTTATCAATTACTCCATAGCTCTTTGTAAAATGGTCATTAAGGATCAACTTTATTAGTTACCTCATGTTTGAAATCATTAAAATGATTAATTATAATTGTAGATGAGTTTGCATCAATTTAATTTATCTACGGGTCTTAAGAAAACAACATGATGTGTTTATGTAAAGTTCAATGTTTTAAAAATCGGATAGGAAGTTAAACCGGTAAGACAAGAGGTTTAAAGTTTAAAAGATTCATCAAATACAATAAAATCGGCTAAAAATTGAAAAAAAATAAAAATTTGAAATATAATTTAAAGATATTGTCATTACTAATCGAAAAATTTTAAGTTTAACTAAGAAAAGATATTATTAAATGAAAATTAATTGATTTATTTTAGCTAAAAAATGTGTTAATTAATAAAAATTGACCTATTAATTAATAAATTGATCGATTTTTAACAATAAAAATTATTTAAGTAAATAAAATTAAAAAATTAAAAATTTCAAATCGAAAAATTAAACCGTTCAAATCTTTTTACGATTAACTGACCAAATAAGATGAATCACAACTTATTCCATTGATTAGACAACATTTAAGGCCTATCATGACCTTGCTTCTGTTTGAATGTTTAGCACATGACTATTGAGTAATCAATGATTGTAATGTTGGCACTTGACTATTGAATAATCAATTATTATAATGTTTTTGTGTTGTTTAATCATCAACGTTTGACTAAAATTAAGAAGAAAGTCTCAATATCGGCTTAAACCATACTTTACTTTTCAATAGTGTGATAAATAGAAGAAAATTATAAGTTGCATTTCTTAGCGACGGACGACTCAGTCCTCTCTTCTTCGTCTCTCTTTTTTGGCTCATTGAACCTATACTTGAACCGAATTCTCTTATAGATTATAATCCTCAGCTTCCAAATGTTTACTTTCAATCCCCTTTATGGCATGTAGTCAATCCTCCGTTTGAAACATGGAGATAAAATACTATGGTTCTTAGTTTCTTTTCTTCTCTCTAAATAACAATGAAATATTTAAATTATTATTTTAAGTAAATTTTAATTAAATTTTTAGTATGAAGAACAATTAATATGTATTTTATATAAATTAATTGACGAGTCAAAAAGTAGTGGATATATCTCTATTTTTATTAATTATTTTTAATTTCACTCAAACTATAATTTTTTTATATTAAAAGATGCCGAATACCTTGTTCTTCGACCACTTATATGTCGTTCTTAGCAATGATTAAAAAATTTAACCGATTCGGTCGATTATTTTTGTTAATAAAAATTGATTAATTTATTAATTAATCAATTAATTTTTATTAATTAAATAAATCAATTCATTTTCATTTAACATTCTTTTTTTTAATAGAACTCCAAATTTGTCTATGGGTGTAACAATCTCTTTCAATCATATTTCAAATTCTTTAATTTTATTCAATCTTTAGCTAGTTTTATTTTTTTGAAAAAATTAAATGGAGTAAATATATTAAAAATGAGTCAAGGGATAATTCTACGACCTTCGGAGTTATAGTCCTTTGTTAAAGCCAACCAACAACTAGTAACTACATTCTTAACAAAACGACTTCGTTTCTGGGTCCCTACACTTACTACACGACCGCGTTTTTTGGTTGCTGAACGGTCTCGATTAAAGAGGATAATTCACATCTCCTCTTCTTCTCACTACCCATCATCCTCCCCAATTAGAGTTGATTCCCTCAGTGGCGATGAAGGTATCGCTCCTCAACCAAATTGGTAAGTGAGACAGTTATGTTAGATTCATTTTTCTTTATTTCTTCTTCATCTGATTATTTCCTTATTTTCTCAAGTCAAGTTTAATTGCTGAGATTCTCTCTGTCGCTAGATATCACCTTTCCTCAAAAGGCATGGAGAAGGGTCTTTGATCAGGTACCTTCTTTTTTATCTTCTTAATCTGTATTTACTCTCTACATTAGATTCTCCCTAAACCTGTTTTCTCTTGCTCCTGCTTGCCTTTTGTTCCTCTACTTTGTCTTTGCATTCTTTTATGTTAAGTACCTTGGCCTCTTACACATTTATAGAAGCTTGGATTTTTTTGTTACCAGCTTGATTCAGCTATTTCAGAAGGATGATCTCTCTGAGTTCTCGATTTAATTCTGATGCAGGAACCTCCTTGGATGATTGGATACCACTAAATCGTCTGAGGTTCCTTTGTTTCCACACCCCGTATATACATAGCCCTAAGGATATGACCTGGATCTGTATCTTTGGGTTCTTAAGGTTTGAGAGATTGGCCAATTTCTATATTATCACTGTGATTGTATTCCCTAGATTTAGTCATAGGCATCTGCTCAATATAGCTCCCTATACATAACTGCTGTAAGGACATCTGAAGAAGATATGATCTCTTGTTTCTATATGGATATGACACAATGGGCATGTTCTGTCCATTTGTAGATACAACATTCTGTCTTATGTATATAGTCTGTTTTGGACTGCTAGCCATGATATGAAAGACACTCTTAGAGGTAGAACCTTGCACCAAATAACTCTATGCCATTCCACCTTATGTTTTCTACTTCTCAGCATATCTTTAGTTGTATCATTGGTAAGTTTAAGGATAAGTTGGTTCTGCCAGTAGAATGTATCTTAGGAGTTTGGTTGTGACTGGTAGGATGGTTGTAGATGCCTTAATTGTTCAGGGAAGTTCCATGTCCCTTAACCACTTCGGTCGATTATTCTTGTTATTAAAAACTGATTAATTTATTAATTAATCAATCAATTTTTATTAATTAAATAAATCAATTCATTTTCATTTAACAATCTTTTGTTTTAATAGAACTTCAAATTTGTCTATGGGTGTGTCAATCTCTTTCAATCATATTTCAAATTCTTTAATTTTATTCAATCTTTAGCTAGTTTTATTTTTTTGAAAAAAATAAATGGAGTAAATATATTGAAAATGAGTCAAGGGATAATTCTACAACCTTCGGAGTTATACTCCTTTGTTAAAGCCAACCAACGACTAGTAACTACATTCTTAACAAAACGACTTCATTTCTGGGTCCCTACACTTACTACACGACCACATTTTTTGTTTGCTAAACGGTCTCGATTAAAAAGGATAATTCCCATCTCCTCTTCTTCTCACTACCCATCATCTTCCCAAATTAGGGTTGATTCCTTCAGTGGCGATGAAGGTATCGTTCCTCAACCAAACTGGTAAGTGAGATAGTTATATTAGATTCATCTTTCCTTACTTCTTCTTCATCTGATTATTTCCTTATTTTCTCAAGTCAAGTTTAATTGGTGAGATTCTCTCTGTTGCTAGATATCGCCTTTCCTCAAAGGGCATCGAGAAGGATCTTTGATCAGGTACCTTCTTTTATCTTTTTGATTTGTATTTACTCTCTACATTAGATTCTCCCTGAACCTGTTTTCTCTTCCTCTTGCTTGCCTTTTGTTCCTTTACTTTGTCCTTGCATGCTTTTATGTTAAGTACCTTAGCCTCTTACACATTCAGAGAACTTGGATATTTTTGTTACCAACTTGATTAAGCTATTTCAGAAGGATGATCTCTTTGAGTTCTCGATTTAATTCTGATGCAGGAACCTCTTTGGATGATTGGATACCACTAAATCGTCTGAGGTTCCTTTGTTTCCACACCCCGTATATACATAGCCCTAAGGATAGGACCTAGATCTGTATCTCTGGGTTCTTAGGGTTTGAGAGACTGGCCAATTTCTGTATTATCACTGTGATTGTATTCCCTAGATTTAGTCATAGGCATCTGCTTAATATAGCTCCCTATACATAGCTGCTATAAGGACATCTGAAGAAGATATGATCTCTTGTTTCCATATGGATCTAACACAATGGGCATGTTCTGTCCATTTGCAGATACAACATTCTGTCTTATGTATATAGTCTATTTTGGACTGCTAGCCATGATATGAAAGACACTCTTGGAGGTAGAACCTTGCACTAAATAACTCTATGCCATTCCACCTTATGTTTCCTACTTCTCAGCATATCTTTAGTTGTATCATTGGTAAGTTTAAGGATAAGTTGGTTCTGCTAGTAGAATGTATCCTAGGAGTTTGGTTGTGATTGGTAGGATGGTTGTAGATGCCTTAATTGTTTAGGGAAGTTCCATGTCCCCACTGCCCCCCTCACCCCCAACGTCATCATAGAGGTAAGTTTGAGTTTGAGTGAAGAGGTTTGAGGGTTATTCAGACTGTTGTAGTGGTGTATGAGGGGTCCTATGTTAGACCAATTATCAAACCATACATAAGTCATTTGTCCATTCCCAATTGTGCATGTAACTTCATCCTTGATTTTGTCCCTCAACTTCAGAACCTGATTGAGAAAGTGCGAGTGTCATGTTGATTTTTTAATGCTCCACAGACCTCTTTCTCATCCATGAGAATCCACCATAATCTCTTCAATATTAATGCCTGACTTATGATCTTGATAGGGGTAATATCAACCTTTCCTTCATCTTTAGGACATCATATATCAGTCCATTTCACTTTGGTTGCCCCTTTGTCCCCATTTGGATGATTCCATTGAAAGCTTTCAGGATTCTTTCTATGGACTTGATGATTTCTTGGGAAAGAATTATGTGAGAACTCCAATAAATATATGGAGAATTCAGTATCAATTTCATGAGTTGTACCTTCCCCGCATAGGACAAAGACTTGTTTATCTAAGAACTGATTCTTTTCTGAATCTTCTCTAGAAGTGGAATACATTCTGCATAAGTGAGTCTTTTAGTAAGGACTGGTAGTCCAATATACAGTAGAGGAGCTTGCTTGAGTGGCATTCTTGTTAATTGAGAGATGAGAGGACCCAATGCAGTAGCTTTCTTAGATAATAGGAAATGACTTTTTGTTGGATTAAACTATAGACCTGTGAAATGTTTAAATTTGCTAAGAGCTACCATATAACTTTGTATGAAGTCTTTTGTGGCCCTGCAAAATAAAAGTAGATCATTTGCAAAACATAGGTTCGTCAAACCGATCTTCTTGCACTTTGTATGATATCTGAATTTTGGATTTTTGAGCACTTCTTGTTGATAAGAGCATTAATAGTCTCCATACACAAAATGAAGAGGTAAGGGGACAAAGGGTCTCCTTGTCTTAGACCTCTTACTGCCTTGAAAGATGTGGTTGGAGTTCCATTGATCAAGATAGACAAGGAGGAGGACGAAATACATTCTTTGATCTACTTGATAAATTTATAAGGAAATCCGTGGTCCGTCAATAATGCTCATAGAAAATCCTAACTCACATTGTCATATGCTTTATGAAAATCAACTTTGATTATACAATTTGGAGAGTGGTTCAATCTAGAATAGCCTTTCAGGAGTTCTTGGACAATAAGGATGTTGCCTCCTATATGTCTGCCTTGGAATCTTTAGCCAGTTTTATGACAATGTAATACTAGTTGAACTTTTTAAATCTTAAACCTTTTGTTTTATTGGTTTAACTTTCGATTAGATTTTAAACATTGTTCTTATTCTCTTTATTTTCATCTATGCATAAAGCAAGAAGAAGTAACCATTGACTAAAGTTTACCATATGAAGCGTAATAACCATGTTTTTGTGCATCAAATCAAACTAAATGTAATAACCGCCTAATCTGATAGAAGATTAGTATCATGAAAATTTTTAGTTAACTCAGTACGATTATATCCTTTTTTTTGCACAATCCTCTTCAATTATGCATATATACAATTAGATGTGAGTCTAAAATTTAATGTTTTAAAAATTGAACTAGAAGTTAAACTGGTAGGACAAGAGAGTTAAGGTTTAAAAGGTTCAACAGATATTAGACCTTCATAAAACTGTCTAAAGATTGAATAAAATTAAAGAATTTTAAATACGATTGAAAGAAATTTTTCTTACTCATCAAAGAATTTGAAGTTTAATTAAAAAATATTGTTAAATAAAAATTAATTGATTTAATTTTGTTTATAATAAATTATTAATTTACAAAAATTAACCAATAAATTAATAAATTGATTTGTTTTTAACAATAAGAGTTATTAAAGTAAATCAAACCGGCAAGTCGAACAGAAAAATTGAATAGTTCAAGGTTTCTACAGTCGAACCAGTTAAGTTTTTCAATCATTGCCAAAATTTATATATAAAACAAGTATGTTATTTATTTCAATAAAATTTTGAGTGAAGAAAGAGTGGTTATCTAATATATAAGTCAATTTTCCTTTAACTAGAAATTAATAAAAATGTAATTCCTCCAAGTGCTACTTCATGTCCATTGTCACGTTCCGCCTGTTTTAAAGCTCATAAGATGAAGTTTGGGTCCAAAAGAGTCTTCTAGAGCATCTTGGAATCTTTGAGAAGATTCTGGAAACTTTTGGAATATGGTAGAAGGCTACAGAAGACCGTGAAAGCTTCTAGAACATGGTAGAAGACTATGGAAACTTGTGGAACAATATGGAACATTATAGAAGCTTGTAGAATGTTGTAGATATGTACATAATGTATATGAAGTATGTAGAGTAGTGTAGAGAATTCTAGATGATGATCAAATGAATTATAGTCATCCATTGAGGAGGTGGAAGACTATAAATACCCAAGGGACTTCATTTGTAGCATACATAGGAGTTCTTAGCCATTGTCATGTAAAAGCTTTCTTGAGCAATAGAAGCATTCTCCAAGTTTCCTCATTTTTGTTTTCGATTTATCCTTCATCTTTACTAACTTGTGCTAGCTTTGTTTCTAGCATTTGAGGGAGAGGTTGACTTAGTTGCGAGATGTTCAATTAAATGCAAAGGGTTCGTTGGTAACAAACCAAGTCCGTGACAGTTGGCATCAGAGCCACATTTATGTCCATCGTTGCTTAGTAAAGATGTCAGAAACAAGTGGGACTACCAATGTTAGAGAGGAGAAGAAGACCGTTAGGGAGAGATCAAGGTTGAGGGATGTCTTGGTGGACATCAATGGAAGGCTTGTGAAGGTGGAGCTCGCGGCAGGTCGAAGGGCAAGAGAAATTTGAGGATGTGGAGCAACTCGTCGAGGAACTTGAGAAGGGGAAAGAAGAGTTTCAAAAGGAGATGCAAGGTGCCTTGAACGTTGCCGCTTCGAAATGTCAAGACCTAGTGAGGCCTTGGAGGAGTCTCTTCAATATGAGATTCTCTATCTCAAGGAAGAGCATGCAAAGGTTGTGGATGAGCTAGTCCTTTACAAGAGGGTAATTGCTCAAGGGGGAAGCAATGTCGTGCCCACAGTAATCACTACTCCTTCGAAGGTGGTCGTTCCAATGCCAAAGGTGTATGGTGGATCGAGGAACGCGACGGAGATTGATAACTTTTTTTGGAGCTTGGAGCAATATTTCAAGGCACTTGGTGTCATGGAAGATGCCAAAATGATTGACAATGCCACTCTTTACCTTGAGGATACCACAATGGTAGGGTGGAGGAGAAGACATGGTGACATCGAGAGGGGTACTTGTACCATAGACACTTAGGATGAGTTTAAGAAGGAACTCAAGAGGCAATTCTATCTTGAGAATGTCGAGTTGGAGGCAAGAGCCAAGCTACGACGTCTCACACAAAGGGGAGCATTCAAGATTATATGAAGGAGTTTTTCGAAGTGCTCTTTGAGATCCTTGACTATCTAGGTAAAGAAGCACTCTTTGCTTTTTTGAATGGTTTACAATATTGGGTTAAGTTAGAGATCTAAAGGCATCGTGCACAAGACCTCACCATTACTATTTCCATTTTTGAGTCACTTATCGAATTTAAGAAGCTCGAGAAACTCAAGTCTCACAAAGACAAAGGTGGAAAAGGAAAGAGTAGGGGAGACATCCATCAAAGCAAAGAGGGCTCCTACAAGTATGGCAAGCACAAGGAGGGCGGCCATAAGGAGGACAAAGGGTGGAAAGCAACAATCATATGCTTCTTTTGTGAGGGACCACACAAGGTAAGAGACTGCCCAAAGAAGAGTAAGCTCTCTGCCTTGATCGAAGAAAGGGAGGAACAACGGAAACTCAAAGAGACCAAGATGGGATCATTGCAAATCCTAGACGCCATTAAAGCCAAAGTGGAGGTGCCCAAGTCCAAGAAGAAGGGATGATTGTTCGTGGAAGTTAAGGTGGGTGACAAAGTTGTAAAAGCTCTAGTTGACACTGGAGTTACTCGTAGCTTCCTTGAAGTAAAGGAAGCCAATCGATTAGGCCTCAATTATAATAAGGAGCAATGATGCTTCAAGTTAGTGAATTCTGAGCCTAAATTGACATTTGGAGTTGCTCGTGGCATCAAGGTGTGCTTAGGTGAGTGGTTTGGCCTTATTGAATTTTCAGTTGTTCCTATGAATGATTATCCAATTTTGATTGGCATGGAGTTCATGGATGGTGTTAAGGTCGTGCCGATTCCTTTCGCCAGCACTATGTGCATTTTGGAGGAGGGTAACGAGTGTATGGTGCCTTTGTCACGAGAGGCAAGCTTACAAGCCAAGCAACTTTTGGTCATGCAACTCACTAAGGGTGTGAAAAAGACGCAACCTACATTCTTGGTGGCCATTAAGGAGGAGAAGTAAGCTTCATCAAGTGAACTACCCAAGGAGATTGCTCACATCCTTGAGGAGTATAAGGATGTGATGCTCTGAGAGTTACCGAAGAGGCTCCCACCAAAGCGAGAGCTAGATCATAAAATCGAATTGGTGCAAGGTGTAAGTCCACCAGTGACGGTACCCTATGGAATGGCGCCTCCTGAGCTTAAAGAATTAAGGAGCCAACTTAAGGGGTTATTGGATGCTGGCTATATCCAACTGTCAAAAGCTCCATATGGTGTACTTGTGCTTTTCTAAAAGAAGCACGATGGGTCACTCTATTTATGCATTGACTATAGGGCGCTCAATAAAATCACCGTGAAGGACAAGTACCCCATCTTGTTGATTGCCGACTTGTTTGATCAACTTGGAGAGGCGCGATGGTTTTCCCAGCTTGATTTAAGATCGGGTTATTATCAAGTGAGGATTACAAATGGAGATGAGCCAAAGACAGCATATATGACAAGGTATAATTCCTTTGAGTTTTTAGTCATGCCCTTTGGACTCACAAATGCACCTACCACATTTTACACCCTCATGAATCAAGTGTTGCAACCCTTCTTGAACAAATTTGATGTGGTGTATTTGGATGATATTGTGGTATATAGTAGAACATTATAAGAGCATGTTATGCACTTATGACAAGTTTTCCAAGTCTTTAGGGAAAACAAGCTATACGTGAAAAGGGAGAAATGTGCTTTTTAACAACATGAAGTCATGTTCTTGGGGCACCTTGTGGGAGGAGGCAAGCTTAAGATGGATAAGTTTAAAGTGCAAGTCATCCATGATTAGGAACCACCAAAGAAGGTGTCCGAGTTGTGTTCCTTTCTTGGCCTTTTCAATTACTACTAAAATTTCATCAAAGGTTATTCCTCCCTCGCATCTCTACTCACTAATCTATTGAAGAAGAATAGAGTTTGTGCTTAGGATGCAAAGTGTCAAGGAGCATTCGAAGCGTTGAAGCAAGCGATGATGGAAGAACTAGTGTTGGCCCTTCCCAATTACACCAAGGCATATGAGGTATATACTGATACTTCTGATTTTGCACTTGGCGGTCTTTTGATGTAGGATGATCATCTAATTTCTTATGAGAGTCATAAGCTAAATGATACTGAGCGTCGCTATACGGTCCAAGATAAGGAGATGACTGCGATGGTTCATTGATTGCGAACTTGGAGGCATTACTTGTTAGGGTCCAAGTTCGTGGTCATGACTGACAACATTGCCACAAGTTACTTCCTCAACCAAAAGAAGTTAATGCCCAAGCAAGCTACGTAACAAGCTTTCTTGGCGGAGTTCGATTTTGTGATGGAGTATAAGTCGGGCAAGGCTAATATGGTGGTCGATGTGCTTAGTAGGAAGGTCGAGCTAGCCGCCATCACAAGTCCAAGTTTTCCTTTGGTGGACCGTATCAAGGAGGGACTTGAGCATGACCTACAAACTAAGAGTTTGATGGAGTTGGCAAATAGGGGGAAGACACACCAATTTAGGCTTAAGGATGGGGTGCTCACAACCAAAGGCGATTGTGTGTACGTGCCGAAGTGGCAAAGGTTAAGAAAGGAAATCATTAAGGAGTGTCATAACTTCAATTGGGCGGGACATCCTAGTGTACATCGCTCGTTGGCACTCATTGAACGTGTTTCTTATTAGCCCCAAATGCGCGATGACATCGAGTAATATGTGAAGACTTATCTTATGTGCCAACAAGACAATGTTGGACCCTGAACTTTTCTTGGAAATTAGAAATTATTAAAAGAAAGTTAATGAGGAAATATGGTATGATTCCTTGTAATGAATGAAAGGTATATATGAATCTATGAGCATTTGATGAAATGAAAGATATTTGGTTTTTCTTGTGTTTTGCTTATGTTTGATAAAAAGATGAAGTATTATGTATTGTGTTTGGATGTGGAATTGGAGAATGTGGGAAATTGAAGTGTTTGTGCAGCTGCTATAAATTGTGTGAGTGTTTGAAGATTTTGGCTAGTGAAAATTTAAGGGAGATGCTGTCAAAATTTTCGTTATGGGCAGAAACTATGACTACGTTTTTGACCCTCTTAGAGTTTGATTTGGATTGGAAGATCTTCTTTAAAATTGTAGTTTAGGTTTTGATCTTTTCATTGATGTATAATATGTTATATTTTTGAGTGTGGAAATTGGAAGATATGAAATTTGGAAGTTTAGATGTTGTTTTAGGATGACACATATTCTGGCAGAAACTTTGATTAGAAAATTGACCTAGTTAGAGGTTGAAATTGCTTCGAAGTTCTTCATGAAAGTTTTAGATTATGTTTTGATCTTTCCATTGATATAGAGCTTGGAATTTTTGGACAATGGAATAGGAAGTTATGATTTTTGCAAGTTGTGTCACTGTTTAGGATGACATTTTTGGACAGCCAGCTTGAAATGAAGTTTTGACCCTTTTTGAGGCTGAATGGGTTTGTACGTTCTTCATGAAAATTGTAGAGATTGTTTTTATCTTTCCAATGATACAAAGTATGACATTTTTGTACAAGGGAGTGAAAGTTATAAGGTTTGGAAGTTCTGATGCTGTTTAGGATGAAGTTGACGAACAGTCACTTTGTGTGGACTTTTTTACCCCTTTAGAGGTCGATCTGGTTTTTAAGTCCTTCGTGAAAATGGTAGAGCTGTCTTTTATCTTTCCATTGACACCAAGTTTGTAAACTTTGGAGTTCTGAATCAAAAGTTATGGATTTTAGAAGTTAGAAAATTGGTTTGGATTGTCGCTCGGCCATCACCCGTTCGGCCATTGTTGTTCAGCCAATGTCGTTCGGCCATCACCCGTTCGGCCATTGCCACTCAGCCATTGTCGTTCAGCCATCACCTGTTCGGCCATTGTCGCTCGGCCGATTTTCAAATTTTTCGCCTGTTTCGACCTCTCTCTATTGTTTTGGCCATAACTTTTTCGTCCGACATCCGATCGATCTGATTTTTGAAGCGTTGGATTCCTAAGACATCCCTCTATCTCTCCATACCAAATTTATGATTTTTTGAGTTTTAACTGAGGAAGATCAATCGAATCAAAGTGGGAGGATCGACTAAAAGAGTATGAGCTGGATACTTTTCTGCACATGGTTCAGTAGTTTAGTGATATCTTGAGCTATAGAGCTCCGCTTGAGTTGATTTTTGTTGAAACATA
>JANITX010000007.1:67549345-67561540 GCA_027564395.1 Erythroxylum ulei
GTACAAATTTTATTAATGAGGGTTTTGCTATCTAAATGATATGCTGACAAAATCTCGATAACATACCCAAAATTGTCATTGAACATGCGTTGTTCATATTGTCTATATATTGATGTGCATAAAGAAAGACTTATAAATTTGTGCAAAATTGTGACATATGTAAATGTGTTTTGTATGATACAGAGGAGCACATTGGACGTCAGTCAGACATTGTTGGACCATCCAGTCAATAGCATATTGAAATGTACTGTGAGTAACCTAACATGGTCTCACCTTGATTTGTTTTGTTTATTAATGAATTGAATTTGATATTGATGAATGTGTACTACATTTTAGACAATAATTGTCCGAGGCGTTCGATGCATGTAAATATCATTGGAAGTGCTACTTATATGTGAATGAGAATGATTAATTGGATTTGATAAGTACTGATTGTGTTCTGAATTCCGGACATGAATTGTCTGAGGAGTTTAATATTTGGGTATGTATTGGAAGTGTTATAAATTGTTACGAAACTCTGTATGATATTTGAATTTTCAACGAAAGTTGAATGCCAGACTTAGATCCGATGATTGTGAGATTCTGACTGTGCATCATTTGTGATAGTTATTCATGGTAAATTCTGTAATTTATGCATTTCATAAAATGCATGCTCAAATAAAGGCGTTATGACCAGAGTAGCCAGTTTGATAGAGCTTTGAGCTCGGTTTTCTGCACGTAGAGCTTTGCTCTATGATTTCTGTCTGCACGCAGAGCTTTGCTCCGTGATATATGTTTTTGACTGAGCCCAATGGGCTAGTATTTGTATCGTATGTGAAAGGCACTCGGTCATAACAATAATAACAATGTGGAGTCTTATATGCATCTGTATTGATATATATATATATATATGTTTTGATTCGCAATGATATCATGATTTGTCATGGTAATGTGTGTATTTGGATTATACAAGATTTGATTGATTATATGTGAATTATGTGATCTTGTGTGATTGACCTGAGTGAAATCATCAATGATGGTTCACTCATTGAGTTCGCAAAACTCATAAAAATTGTAACGTGGCTTCTCAAGTACGAGACAGGAGACCTAGTTCCTTAAACTAGACTAAAGAAACCTTTTGGATTAAGTTATGGCTCAGAGGTCTGTCAGCTGACACCAGAAGAGTTGTAGCTTATGCTTTATAGTCTTCCTATAACTTGTATAAGGGTTTGCAAATATTTGTTAAAGGATATAGGGTAATCTTTTGTTCAATGAATACAGTGTGAGTTTTTGACAATGAATGTAAGGAATGGATTTAATTTGATGACTTTTAAATTATGTTAGATGATGCCATGTTAAGTTGGATTTATGTTCGCTCTAACATGCCATTATCATAGGATATGTACTTGAAAGTTCTTAGGTGTTTGGGTATATATTCTATGATATCATGTTGGACACAAATTGCTCAAATCTTACTATGAAGTAAAGAAATTGTTAAGGGACCTTGGATTAAGGTATATATCAATACGTGCTTGTAAGTATGATTGTGCTATATTTTGGAAGGACAGTAAAGATCTTGAAGAATGTCCCATTTGTGGTATATCGAGGTGGCAAATGGATGATGAGAAAGGGAAAAAGATATCGCATAAAATCTTGAGATACTTCCCTGTTAAACCACGACTACAAAGGCTTTTTATATCAATAAAAACAACCATAGATATGAGATGGCATAAAGAGAAACTCATTAATGATAACATTATGTGTCATTTAACAGAATCAATGGCATGGAAAGACTTTGATGGAAAGTTTCCATGGTTTGTAGAGGATTGTCATATTGTTCGACTTGGTTTAGCCTCTGATGGATTTAATCAATTCTGTAATATAAGTACTTCTTATAGCATGTGGTCGATAATTCTAGTGTTATACAATTTACCTCCATAGAAGGGTATAAAACAACCTTTTATATTATTGCCTTTACTTATTCTAAGACCTATTGCTCCTGATAAGGATATCAATGTATACATGCGACCACTAATTGATGACTTAAATCATCTTTAGGAGGTTCGATTAGAAACTTGTAATATTGTTGAAGGTGAAACATTTATAATACATACAACTGTTTTGTGGACTATAAATGATTTTCTAGCTTATGGGAATTTGTTTGGATGGAGTACTAAAGCTTATATGGCATATCTTGTGTGTTGCAATCAAACTCATTAAATGAGGTTACGAAGTAAAATATGTTATACAGGAAATCGGCGTTACTTAAAACATGAGCACAGATGGCGATGAAGCTAATTGTTTAATGACAAAGTAGAATTATCTGAAGTTCCTCTGTACTTGTCTGATGATGATGTGGTTTACCAACTATCACATTTAGGTGACATTACACCTAACAAACAACCAAGTGATAGAGAGCGAAAGCGAAGTGTTGTTGAGCTTAATTGGAATAACAAAAACATATTTTTCAATTTGTTATATTGGAAGGAATTGCTAGTGAGGCATAATCTTGCTATGATGTATATTGAAAAAAATGTTTGTGATAATATTTTAGGAACTTTGATAGGAATTGATGGCAAATAGAAAGACGCAATTAAGCTATATTAGACTTGGAAGACATGAATATAAGAAAAGATAAGATGATGGGTCATACATCATTTTACCTGCTTGTCACAACATGTCAAAAAAGGAGAAGCAAATTTTTTTTCAATTTCTTAAATCAACGAAGTTTCCCGATGGGTGTACATCTAATATAGCTCGTTGTGTCAATGTCAAAGAGAGAGGAGTTTCGGGGCTAAAAAGCTATCATTGTTATGTACTTTCATAACGATTACTTCCTGTTGTGATATGTAGGTGTTTATCGAAGGATGTATCCCTAACTTTGGGATAATTGGGTGAGTTTTTAAGCAATTATGTTGTAAGACATTAAAAGAAAAAGAACTTGAAAAAATGGAAAAGACATAGCTTTGATTTGAAGGGTCTATTGCAGAGGCTTATATAGCGAATGAATGCTTAACAATTTGTTCAATGTACTTAAATGACGTGGAGATAAGATTTAATAGACAAGAATGTAACTTTGATTTTAATCAAGAAGATAGTGGCTTCTCAATTTTCTCCCAAAAAGTAAGGCCACTTGGAATAGGAAAATATGTGGAGTTAATTAAAGATGAACTACAAATTGACCATTGGTATATTTTGAATAATTGTGAGGAAGTTGATATACATAGAGAGTATGTATATTACTTCTCATTCATTATTTCATGTTTAAATTTCGTGGTTTAGTCTATATTTACTGACTTCTATTTACATTTTTATATAGGGAGCACAAAGATAAATTTCGAAGTAAAGAGATTGTTAATGTTGAAGAAAGACATAAGATTAAGTTCTTATTATGGTTTAAGACTCGAATAAGTTATTGATGAATATTATGAAATTATGACAATTTGCGTGTTAGATTAACTTCTACTTATATTTTGTCCTACACATGATACAGTTACATGACATAGATTGCACGAGGCAACGACAACATTATATGCTTTGGCATATGGGCCTCATATGTGTCACAAAAAAAATACATGTTGTATTGTTAATGGAGTTAGATTTTACATAAAAGACCAAGATAGTCGACTTAAAAGCCAAAATCGTGGGGTTGTTGTTAAGGGACAACATGAGAATGATTTTATTGACTTCTATGATGTCATCTAAAAAATAATAGGGTTGCATTACATCAAAGATAAAAAGGTTGTTTTATTCAAGTGCAAATGGTTTAATATTGGTGACATAAAAGTAAATGGAAATACTACTAACATCAATGTTAGTAACATATGGTATGATAATGACCCTTTTGTCCTTGAAAATCAATTGAAGCAAGTATTCTACCTTAATGACATTGTATTGGGTACCAAATGGAAAGTTGTTCAAAAGTTTCAACACCGAAATATCTTTGATTTTTTGAAAGGAAAAATGGTCTAATGAGTGAAGATGGTGATGAAGTATATCAAGAGATTGAATTGGAGCTTAATGATGAAGCCCTACAAATAGAAGATGCAGATATATCATCATTTTCATAGGAGAGATGTTGATCCCAATATCCTACAAAAAATGAAGAACAAGCCAATCTTGAAAGAGATGAAGACTATATTAAGGATAAAGTATATGACAATGATGATACTTTGACCGAGTATAATAATGATGAAGAGTCGAATCATAATGCAATTAATGATGATGATTTTCAAGATCTTGATCGTGATAATTGAAAGTAACAAAAGTGTTCTTTATATTGTTTGAAATGTAAAGTTGGTAACATTTATGTTAATGCGTATTGTTGATGTTTGAGTTATGTTAATACGGATTGTTGATGTTTGACTTATGTTAATGCGTATTGTTGATGGTTGACTTATGTTAATACAAATTGCTGATGATTAAGTTATGTTATTGTGGATAATTGATGGTTGAGTTACTAAAATGTGGGTTGTTGACATTTAAGTTATATTAATGCGAACTGTTGATAATTGACTTATATTAATGCTGATTGCTGATGTTTAAATTATGTTGATGCAAATTGTTGATGTTTAAGTTATGTGAATGCTAATTATTGATGTTTAAGTTTTAGATATACATTATAATGGCACTTGGTAGAAACAAAGGGAAGAAGGTGGCAAGTATTGAAATTGTTCCTACTCAATAACAACCAGATCAATCAGTTCCTAGCCAATAACAACAATTAACTTCATCCAACAATGAAGCAAGTCAACAACAGCCTCCATCAACCCCAACTAATATAGAGGGATTTGTAGGTTCGTTAATCTTTAACACCTACTAATAAACTTATACCTAAATATATATGCACATGTTTAAAGTGTTTTTTTAATCATTATTCATTTGTTGTCAGGTTCCAATGTCAACATCAAAAAAAAGAGGTAGAGATATAACTAAAGGTTGTGAGTTGCAACTAATGAATGTTGCAATGAACAATAAGTTGTTAATACATATTGATACTTCGCAAGATCGTCTTCTAGATAAGATTCAATCATCAAAATTGTCTGGTGAGCTGGGGATAACACTAATATTTCAAACTGTGTCACTTCACTATTGAAACAAAAGACTAGGGATTGTCATTATTGACTGCTTCAGTATTAAAAATCTTTTCCATCTAATGAGGAGGCAAGGAAATATGTTCCGGAACGAATATCTTAAAAAAATTAGGACAATTTGTGTGATTATTGGGCCTCTCCTAATGTTCAGGTTTGTTTTCTTTACCTTCGCATTTGCTTCCATTAATCTTGTTTGATAATTTAATGAGTATCTTTTTTCTTTATTCAGAAAAAATGCGAGAAGGTTATGGTGAACAGAGGACAAATGAAAACTCCTCACAACCAAGGCTCCAAAGTATTTGTTATCCTGCGAAGTGAATAAGTAAGATATTCATTTCTAAGTTATAATTATATCAATAATCACTATATTATTTATTATATATATTCATGTTTTTTTTTAATAAAACAGAGTGAGAAGAAACTACATGGACAAAACCGTGATACGATCACACTCTACAAACTCACTTACTATATGAAAGGTTAAGGGTGGATGTTTAAAAAAGCGCAAAATAAATATGTAAATAACAAAATTTATCTAAAATTTAAGTTTAGTTATTTTTATAGTACTAACTAATAATATTTGCATTAAATATTAATTTTATTTTTTAATTTTAAAATAAGACGCAGGAGTTACTACAAATATAAATGTCTAAGGGAAATGAGACAAATGTAGAAGACATTTGTAACAAGGTGCTAGGTACATAATTCGGATATGTCAAAGGTTTTGAATTTGACCCTAAGTTAACCGCTTCATTATCATCAAGACCAGCATACATTTAATATCTTGAAGAGGAAAACAAGTTGCTTAAAAAAAAGTTAGCCAAGTATGAAAAGTACCTAAAAAATTACTTGGTCTGAATTATGTAAGCAGTGAAAATGAAAATGAGTCTGAGTAGTTAAACTAATCTCTGTATTTATTATTTGTATATAAGTATTTTTTAAGATGTAATTAAAATCTTGTATACGAACAAATGTAATGATATTTTATTTTTTTATGAAAAGTACCTAAAAAATTACTTGTTTTGGATTATGTAAGCAATGAAGATGAAAATGAGTCTGAGTAATTAAACTAATCTCTGTATTTATTATTTTGTATATAAGTATTTTTGAAGATGTAATTAAAATCTCGTACACGAACAAATATAATAATATTTTTTTTATATACAATGTTTCAAATTATCACTTATTTTTGTATAGTTTTTTACAATAAATTAACAACAAAAAATATAAATATTATATACAATAATATGAATTCAAAATATCGCAAATAGTTATAATTCAACATGGTATATCATTTCTTTAAAATGAATTACTTAAAGTGCATGCAAAAAAATTGAGATATTGTGACAATACACCTCTCGGCAATTTCTGCCTCAAAAACTGAATTTGTCCTCAAACCACAAAATCACTAGAAGCTAAACTCTATAATTGGGTGAATGGTCCCCTTTTAGAACCACATGTGGTATCTGTTGGCTTTTCACACGTAAGTGGTCCTACTGTCCATAGGAATTCCTGCCCTGACTATAACAAGGCGTCCTAGCAGCTTGACTTGAGCAGAGACTGACAGAAACTCGGAAGCTGAAAAAGGGTTTTGCAGACTATTACAATGGGAGGTTGCTGCTCAGACTCAGGCGACAACTTGCTGCTTGTGGTGGTGCTCACCATATTCATAGCCTTGCTTTTCTTCTTTTCTTGTCCACCACCATCTCCTTACCTTCAGGCAAGAAGAGTCACTGTCTACTACAGTTGTTGATGAGTTCTTTAAGACCTCATATTGTTGATTATTGTAGAAGTCCATCATAATCTTAGGTGCAGTAGTGACCTCTTGCGGATACTATGAGGACAATAAAACAAGGAATTATCGTACATCCATGATGTTATATGGAGGGTAGCTTTTAGTTTAGTTTAATGTTTGTCTGTAAAATAGACTGGGAGCATTTGTTACTAGTTGCTTTGGTTACTGTCTCTGAGTGTTTCATGTTCTCTGGTCTTTGAAAGCTGAGAGAAAAAAAGGGACTGGTGTTTCTGTTTCTACAGAAAATATAAGAAAGGAAATGGAGTTTTCAATCACCTCCTGCAAGTCATTATTCTCCTTTCTAAAACATCAAATTTGAAGCTTTCACTGTCCCAGAACTCCAGTTTTCTTTCTTTTTTAATATGATGTCGGTGGAATTGAAATGAACAATACATTTATATGTTTCATTCCTTCCTTTTCTAATGGTCATTGTAAGGCTAATTGCTCTTATCAAGTTGTGAACTCCGACATTTGAAGTGGGCTGTGAAACTTAACACACATCGTGAAAGGTAGCGGAGGAGTCTTTTTCATATTGATTGAATATTTTGCTCCTCTACCTCATTAATTCCTACCAAAAATTGAAGGGATTATACTGTGGAGGTTGTTGCTGTTTCAATTCCGTTTCTTTTTCTCAATGAGAATAATTTAATCTACAAACGTGACCTTTCTTGGTTAAGCTCAGAAGGAGACATTGCCATAATGCTGATCCATCTGAAACTAAAAAATGATTCTTTAACGGAGAACAGTGAAAAATGCTAAATCTTTTGTTTACTTTTGTACCGATCAGGATTTCGTTCCCAAACTTTGTGATCCGGCTTTTAACATAGTCAAATCTTCAGCTCTAGCTGTTTGGCTTTTTAATTTTCAGCTTTTGTCAGTTTATGCTGTTTGTACTGATTTTAGAAATATCAGTAGCAAGGTTTTCCTTAGATTAGAAAAGAAAAACTCTTATCCATACAGTAAAAGTTGCCAGTCACTAAAGCAGACTCCGTGTCATTAGTCGAGGGGTCCCGAAGGGTAAGGCAGTACAATCCTGAATAATTGAAATGCAAAATCTGAAGAAGAGGGTGAGAATATATGAAGAAAACGACCGTTCCTGTTAAGCTTTATATCTGGAAAATAACAAGTAATATCAGCCGCCTGACCAAATCTAGCCGGAGCAAAGCTTTTCAAGCGCCAGATTTTCATCACCACCAACTGCTTCCAGTGTACTCCTCACCAGCGATTCAGGGAAACCCATCTCGACAAGTTTCTGTACCTGTAATGATTGAAACTGCGTCAGTACATAGCCATCATGTATGTATATAAACGCTTCAATCACAAAGCAACCGTCCAAGATAACATATACTGTGTTTTCAAACCTTTTCTTCAACCCCTAGTGATGAGACCTTGGCAAAAGTTTCTGTCCAATAGCGAGCTGTCCCAACAAAGGTCTGGTACTCCTTAATATACTGTAACGTCCACAGATACCAAGTCAAAATGTGAAGCTGTATATGAAATAAAAGATAACAGCCTTTACTCTAAGCACTCAGACAAGTACACCTGTTGTGCCACTACAGCATCTTGAGGGTCATCGGGCTGAGGGGCAGAGAGTAATGCTTGGACAGAAAGAAGTGCTGTCTTTAGAGTGAGTGCCGGACTCCACTGATCCTTCAAAATATCCAGGCAAATGGCTCCACTTTGACTGCTGATATTAGGATGCCTGAAAGCAGGCAGTCCCAACACAAAAAAAATTAAAAGCTTTAAGCAACTAAAAGATAAAGCGCAAAATGTTGCGGGCAGGTCATGCATGAATTAATAGATTACTCAAAACACCTGACATTGAGTTCTAGTTGCGGCGGAACTTTCAATGCACCCTAAATCCATACATTATATTGATTACATATCGCAGGGATCAGAGGATTCATCTAGTCACCAAATCAAATTTGAAGCTAATGCCTTTTACTATTAGAATCCCTCTTCATAAAGTGGGAAAACTCTCTTAAACTCAATTGACATGACCAACATGAAGGCAGAAGAAGAAAGAAGCTAGTAAAGGAAGAGAGATCAAGATGATGCTCCTAGCTTGTCAAGCATGATATCATAATGGTTACTTTAAATGCCTTTCTTCTTTGGCCTAGTCTCCTAAATTGACCTTTTGGCAGCTAGAAGTCCGTCACTTACACAATAATATGATTATCTGCAAGATCATGAAATGTTTCAACAAAATCAAGTTACATGAAGGCCAATTGACGGAAAACCTGACATCAAAACAAAGAGCAGCATCCTGTATATCAAGACCATGACATCAAAAACCAATTTTGCAGTTGATCTCCAATTGATCAAATGCGGTAGATCTCTGCCTTCCTCACACTACTCTCCAAAATCATTCAAGGACATGAATAAATAAGACAACATAGATGTATTTACCTTGAGAGCAAATTAAAAAATTCAAAAGAACACATGACAGTTCAAAACTCAAATAGTTAGCGCAACGATCTATACAGGTAAACACACTTTTACTACTAGTAAAAATAACTACTGTAATGCGTAACTGCATGACAACTTAAATTATAGCAAATGTCATCTATGAGAGGAAAAAGAGTACACAACGACAATTTCATTACGCCTCCAAAACCATATTGATTTTGAAGGGCACCACCAGTCATCTTGTGTAACAATATTACAAATTAACATAAAACCATGCAAATATAAAAGCAAATTAGGTAACTTTTTCCTACCACACTTTCGTTGCAAACTGCATTTTGGGAGGCTCGAAAGGATATCCATCTACAAAAGGAACCAAGCATCGCAACTGCAAGTTAATAGATGCTTTCATATCCTTCACACTCAAAATGCAGCCAAACACCCATCTTACCATAAGCTAATAGCAAAATATAGGTTCAGCATGCGAATGCTTTCCCCATTTTTCAAAGACCAGAAGATAAATCTACAGCTAAATTTCCAACATTGAAACAATTGCAAATGACATGCTCAGAACCCTAAAGCCATTTCTGCTACTAAAGAGCGTCCAGTACGCACTTGACCCTGAGAAATTACTTGACGACAAGAAGCATTTGGTCTCCCTTTTTTTTAATAATTTTAAAAAATAACTCAAGTTAAGGACAACCCATCAAAATTAAAGCCTAAAACTTTTAAACAAGAATAGAAAGATAAGAAATTTAAAAGAAAATCTCTTCATTTCCATCTTTAAGTTCCCCATTTTTCTTCAACAATTTACAAAAACGGCTCAAATTACAGAACCCCAAACAAAACCAACGTCCCAATTTCCCAAAAAGAAACACAGAAAGACACTAACATTAAACAGTTTCGGGTGTGTTTCCTAAGATGCCATACCTGGGAGTGTGATATCGATACAGAAAGTGCCACCTTCATAGGGAGTTCCAGTCGGTCCAGGGATAATACCAGTCAATCGACCTAAATTATCAGATTTAGGAGTGACCCTTATGCCTGAGGACTCAATGTCTCTGCTACATTCTTGAAGCTCCTTTTGTACGCGAGAAAAGTCGATCATTGTTTGTTGGTTGTTCTTTTTTCACTCAAAATTAGGTTTACAAAAAAAAAACCCTAAACTGAGAAAAAGGGAAAGACAGTATTTCAGCGCCGGAAATTGAACTCTCTCTCTCTATAGAATGAACTCTGGCGCTTTTTGGGACTCTCTCTCTAAAGGGGTACAAAACTTGTGCTCTCTTTTCACCAATAAAGGGATTTGCTTGTTTCAAAGTAGATTTTCCTGGTTTGGGTGGGTTTTTTAATATAATATTTAAATTTTAATATAATATTATTTTAAATTTATAAATAAAAATTAATTGAATAACTATATAATATTATAAATGATAAATTTTAAATCTGAAATTTGCTGTAAAATAATGCTTATATTGAAAATAATAATTGTGTAATATTATAATTAGTGTAGGATAAAATAATACCAACTCAAAATTGATTTTGCACTTTTTCTCTACAAGGTTTTTGATATTTATTTGATGATTTAATTTTAAATTGAAGAACATCTTTATTGTATGAATTAATCTATCATACTTAATGTTTTAAAAATTGAACTTTAAGGATTAAAATATTTAACCAATATTAAACTATTATAAAAATTATTTAAAACATACGTAAAAAAATATACTTTAATGAAATTTATTTATTGTAAATGTGATTTAATTTAAAGGGAATTGTGACTTTTCTAATTTTAATTTGTGTAATAATTTGTTTATAGTGTTATTAATTATTATCCCTTTATTTTAATATATTAATTAGTGTTATAATTAAGGTTAGGGTTCGTAGAATGGAATGGACGGTAGTTGTTAGGCAAAAATGACGTCGCACCCAATGAAGTTAGTGCAATAGATTGGTTAGGCACACTTGTCGTTTAGATTTTGCATTAATTGGTTTAATCCCAATTAGTGGTTGTTTTAAAACCTAATTAACTTGTATCATTATGCCGCACCCACTCTTCTCCAGCCTCCTAAGTCAAGCTAGGGTCGTCGTCGTTGAGAGCGACCTCAAACCTTATATGAGCCAGATTTTAAGATACGGATAGCCTCTACACTTGCCTTTCACGTATACAAAAAAAAGGATCAGATACAGTAAAGTTTGGTCAACTTAAATCTCTAATATAAGATATACACGTCTTACCGGAATGCTTTATTTCCTATTTGAATGGAATTTTATGAGATCAATAAATATTTTTTTACTATAAAAGTTTTTTTTTTTTGAAAAAAAATGAGTGTTTGATTGTAAAATAAAAAGGTACTTCTTTAATAGATATGACTTTTTTGACAATTAATATACAACTTTTTAAGAAGCTCAAATTTAGATCTTCTAAAAAAAGCCTCTCAAATAACTTCTTTGGGTAGATTTTTCAGATCAATTAACGAACCTATTTTTAGTTACTTTTATCTTTATATTTTACACATAATTCCCATAATATCCACAAATTTATCTTCACGTTTATCTTGCAAACTCATCTTCTCTAAAAGATTTGGTTAGATATATTTTCATTTATGTTTCATATTAGATAAAATTATATAATAATTAATAGATTTTGTTTTGTATATTGTTTAATATAATTTAAATAATATTTATATGCATAAATATTTTTTTTACAAAATAAAATATAGTTAAAATTAAAAGTAATTTTATTTTTATGCTACCAAACAGCCTACTGCATGAAGCTTTTTTTAAAAAAGTTCTTTTATAAATGACAGTCAAATAATCAACTGAATTCTTAGAAAATTTATCTAAGAAAAAAATACTTATATTTATATAAATCTCATATAAATATATAAATAAGATAGAGTTAAAAAGTTATAATACAGAATC
>JANITX010000007.1:67564295-67575610 GCA_027564395.1 Erythroxylum ulei
GAAAATAGATTTTGGGTTATGCTTGGTCTTCTGTATCTGAATCATCAATTAAGTTGAAAAAAGGCCAGTGTTTGCCTTCTTGTTAATTATTTTGGTAGATCCTCGTTTGGATCATATTGCAGTTTGAAATCATTTCACAGAGTTTGTATGGCTTGATCAGTCTATGTTGAGTTGGTCCTTGTGATGGCAATCAATCATATTCAAGTCTTCAAGCTAATTACTGTCTTTTTTCAACCAATCTGAGTGATTATTTGTGATGAGCTGATGTGCACTTCGTATTTTCTTAATGTATTGTATCATATTCTCATCATTGATCAATTTTTATATTTGATTTCAGGGTAGTACAAATGGTAGAAAATGGCATCTCTACCATTCTCTTTTGATCAACTCTAGATTAGCAGCTCAATCTGATGTTAGAACTGTAGGCAACATGGGTTGCATTTGGTTGAAGGTTGATAGGGGTATCTGCAAAAGATTTACGTGGTGAAAATTGATTCTTCTATAAAGTAAGAATGTGCGGTTGAAGCTGCATTTTCCTCTAACAACATTGATGGGTTTGGTGGATTTGAATTTTACTAGTTCTTTGTGACAATTGAATTTGGTTTTGATTCATAATTCCTTTCTTTAATAAGAGGGTGAGGAATAGATTTCGTAAGGGTAGAATAGGTGAGCTTCCGTAACTTTCTCAATGACTACATACTCAACCTAAAGAATGGGTCTGCCCCAAGTATCCTCTAGTGGCATTGCTGAGGAAGTGAGTATGAGCTGTTGTGATTTGAGTGGAATGCATGGAGGAGACCTTGACACTCGAATGCAGATGGATTTACCTTGCTCTTCTCTTGGAGATCCCCAGAGGAGAACTAATGCAGAGCATAAGACTGTGTGGTTAACTCATAAAACTGAACAAAATTTTCAGATCCATGTTCCTAGGATTGTAGGTTTTGAATCAAGGGGACTAAGCTCTCCTGTTAACCTATTTCATGGAAACCAGTCAACATCGAATGTTGAAAGAAGCATTGAAAGTGATGAAGTTGAGTCGACTGGGTCACTAGTCAGGAAGCGAGTATTGTCTCCACTGAGTGGAATGCTTCTTCCTGATCAGTTCAATGGTGATCGATTGGATATTGGTGTTGGAATATATAATAGTGGTTTTCAGGGTGGTAAAGACAGCTATAAAGTCTCACTGCCACAAGAGCATAAGAAAGCTCACATTGGCAATTCCAGTTATTTAAGTTCTCAAAACTTGTCTGCTCCATGTGTTCCAGAGTGGATCAACTTCAAGGATGATAGTTGTGGGGCTAACTCCATATTCTTCACTGATGGTCCAGTGCTAGAAAACATGAAGCTGGAATATCACAGTCAATTTATCTCACCCTTTGGGATCAATAATTCTGGAGAAACAATTGACGTAACATCACGTGCTGGGGCTATTCCAATACCTGCAAAGAAGATGGTTTCATCTCCTTTATCATTATCTCCTCTAGGTCCAAAGCTCCCAGAACAATTAAAATCTGCTGGAGGATGTCAAAATATAGGCAAAATGTTAGATGAAAAATATATGACCTTCAAAGATGTTGAAAAATCACTTGATGGCACCGTCTCAGATGTTCGGACTATTCAGATGCATGAACATATCAAGATTCCAAATGGATCTTCACAAGAATTTGATCTTTTCCAAAAACGGTTCAACGTGTCCATTCCTGACGTTACTAGTTCCTGGGATGAGGATTCAGATTCTACTCCCCCATCTGTCAAATTTGGTAAAACACTCAGTGGTCTGCCTGTTAGAAGGGCCTTAATTGGTTCCTTTGAGGAGTCTCTTTTGTCTGGAAGGTTACTGTCAGCAAAAGCTTGTCAGGTTAGTACCTACATTGTCGTGTAAGAAGTTAAAATTGGATGCTAATGTGTTTGCTTCTGCATAGAGTATAGCAAATCTGGGTGTATGTATATTGCGTAGGCTTTAACTCTCAATTTTTTGTGACATAAATGTAGAGAATTGATGGTTTCCTTGCTGTTCTCAATGTCACTGGTGGGAATTTCTCACCACAATCACGGAAGCTCCCATTTGCAGTAACTAGTGTGGATGGAGATAATTATTTGCTTTATTACTCGTCAATAGATCTAGCACGGCATTGGCAATCAAATAAGTGTCGTGGTTCAAAAATGAGAAGGAGCCTTAGCATTGATGATTCTGAAGCTGAGAAAAATAGGCTACGGATACCAATGAAAGGCCGTATCCAATTGGTAATTTTCATTTCCTCCTCTAACCTCTATGTTGTCAAGTTGGGCACTGGAGCATATATCTATTCATCCCTTGAAAAGAAAAAAAATTCTAGGTTGGACAATATGATTTATGGAAGGTGTAATCTTTAGCTGTCTCATGGTTGTTCATAAGAAGCATTTTTTCATCCCTTTTTGGAAATTGCAAGTACTGTTCAATCACTTTAAGAAAATTTCAATCTTGATCGTTAACAATGCAGTTGATTGCTGAAATGTGTTGCCATCTAGTTGTGTTTCTGCACATTTAGCTCATTTGTCATGGCTGCTGGTGCCTTAACTGAAAAGCTATCACTGGCTGATTGAATTGGTTTTCCAGGTTCTCAGCAATCCAGAAAAGACACCTATTCACACTTTCTTTTGTAACTATGATCTCAGTGACATGCCAGCTGGTACCAAGGTAAGTTGAATCATGATAAAGATGATTACATATGTGAGAAAAATAGATTGATGGACAAATGCCTGCATTATATTCGTTGTCTAGCTCAATTAGCTGAAAGTTGGATGCCTTTTCCATTATACTTTGTTCAGTATACCTGTTTTTTCCTTCTGTTGTTTAACTTTACCTTACCAGTACGAAACTCATTGACTCTCTCTCTCTCTGCCTCAAAAGACTTTCCTGCGCCAAAAGATCACCTTATCTTCGTCTGGACTAGCAAATTCAATTGCCGATGGGAGAAAAACAGATGTGAAAATTAAAGATGACGCCAATACATCTTTAATGTCAAACATTGATTGTTCCTTGCCTCATGGGACAGAATCTGAAAATTCAAATGGAACTGACCCTGTACATAGAATAAGATCTTCTAACCGCAGTAGATTCAGCTGTAGTCAACACATAAAGAGTGATTCAGTGGATAGAAGCCCTCTAAGTTCAACTAATATTTATGTAAATAAAATTGCTCAAAGCCCTTCAAAGGTCAATGATAGTATTAATGGAGCAGGGGTTCTCCTTTATGCTCTTCATCTTCGGTTCTTGTGCGCTTTTCCAAGAAAAATTTCTAGATCTGTTCAGCGATGCAAATCTGATCCATTATCTGCCCCAGAAACAAAAATGAATATCGATGGCCATCGGCGCTTTTATTTATATAGCGATATGAGGGTGGTGTTCCCTCAACGCCATTATGATGCTGATGAGGGCAAGGTTAGTCTTGTTTGTTTGTTTGAATTCTCGTTTTCTGAGGCTGGTTGCAGTGACTGCTTTGCATCAAGTTGTCCGTAACTTTTAAGTTCTTGTATTCTTTGAAATGTTCGACCATGGGAAATGAACTACGAAATGTGTGATTTCTTGTAATGAGGTAGCTGTGTGGCATAGACGAATTTGATTATATTAGTCTTTCCTTTCCTTTTGGCTTGTCATATTTACAATCTACTTACTGGCAATCTGTATGTCATGTTTTCATCATTTACATATACGAGGAAAATAAATTAAACTCTGAGTAAACCGATTAGATTGTCAAATGAACAAAAAAAAAAAAAAAAGCTGTCTAGGAATGGTGGAAGCCATCTTCATTCGTGGGTAGAACTGGGATTATATAAAGTCTGTCTAAAGCTACAGCTCCTACTGTTGGACTGTCAGATTCCTATGTGGCACACCGCACACTCGATAATCTTGCCAAGTTACTGATAAATGCTTAATTATTCTTTTGGTTGTTGCATAAGATGGTAAATGTCATGTTCTGTACCGACTAACGAGTCCTATATTGCATTGCAGTTGAAGGTTGAATATGACTATCCATCAAACCCAAAGTATTTTGACGTGTGAAAATCCGCAGAAGGTTCATCTTCGAAAAGTTGGTATACAAACTCTTGTATGTATATGTGTACAGTACGTATACAGATTTTAAATTCTTCAAGTAATCTCCGAGACATTTTAGTTTCATCGTCAGTCATGATTTGGGCATGTTAATCTGATGAAATGTGTCGTCTTTCATCAAACCAAAAGCATAAGCACAAAGATGATGCTACCAAGTGGTGGAGGAGACTGACATTACTTGCACGCCAACACGAGCTTGACAAAGTTGTTAGGACTCCTCAAGGATGCTTCTGTCCATAGAAATGTGGGGAGTTTGTTAAGCGAAACATCAATACATTCGGTGGCCCGGATTCTTATCATTTGACATATTTCTCTGGATAACATTCTCTTTGTGTCGACCATAAGCCAGCTCTCCCGCGCTTGTTGAACCTAACTCTTAACCCTGTTGGCATCTACTTCCTTTCTTGCACAGAAAGATGATGATTGTTTCGATACTCCACTTTTTTCTGCACAACCATTTCATTGTTTCCTATCCAGCACACTTTTTCTCCTCCACATTCTCTAGTTTATTGCACAGAAACGAGCCAGTTGCCATTTTTTTTCCTGTTCCCCTAGAAAAAAGGAGTGCGTCTATCCATAAAATGCTTTTCTCGAGCAACCAATACATCTTATAATACTTACCTCTACGTATGTCACATCAGTAAGATACTACGTGCATGTCCTAAAAAGAAAAATAAGTGTGAGTAGCTGAATCGCATTATCATATCAAATACTGATAATGATAAGAGGGAAGTGAAGATACAAAGATACAAGGAACTGTGACCGAGTCCATGACTACTTTAGAAACGTGCCGTATCATACTCCTTTGGCTTCATCAGTTTGCCATCTGCAGCTCTTTTTTGGGAAAGGGCTTCCATAAGGAGGAAGTAAGCTTTCATCCAAATGAGGAAAGATGAGATAGAGAATAGCACGTATTTGATAGATATTTCTGATTCTTGGAAATTATATAAATAATGGGAAAATAAAAAAATATAGAATTTTCAAACATTTTTAATATGCATGATGATTGAATGGTAATCTCTTAAAATTTTTTCATAAGAGAGAATCTACATCTAAAGCTATTACCCATGATTAAAACACTCAATCAATTGGGTAGGTTCAACTTTAAAAATTATGAACCGCCCAATTTTTCAGTTCGGTTTTTAACTTTTTGGTTTGATTTATTTTAATAACTCTTGTTATTAAAAATTGATCAATTTATTAATTAATTGATCAATTTTTATTAACTTATAAATTCTTATAAATTAAAATAAATTAATTAATTTTTATTTAATAATATTTTTTCAATTAAACTTCAAATTCTTGGATAGATAAGGATAACCTTTTTTAATCATATTTTAAATTCTTTAATTAATTCAATTTTTAGCTGATTTTATAACGGTCTAATACGGGTTGAACTTTTTAAAACTTAAATATCTTGTCTTACCGGTTTAACTTCTGATCCAGTTATTAAAACATTGGCTAATACGCTTTAAGATTACCCTAGAAGAATCCTCTCTAATTACTTGGTTCACTCCTTGTGTGAGGTCTTTGGCCTCATAAGTTTCATTTTCCATTAACAAGACTCAAATCATTCAAACCTATTCGCTTTGGCTTGTAAATTACAAAATGTTTTAGAGATAAATATGCCTAAAAATGGGTTTGACAGAGAAAATTGAGAATTCAAATATGTGCTTATCGTTTGCTTTGTGGAATTCATAAAGATGTGACTACTCAGATAAAACAACTGTGTGGAGGGTGACTTGATAAACTGAGATGTTAATTTTCTACTGAGGAATTGCATGGTTTTCGATGTAGAAATTGCAAGTACATTCTTGACTTCCTCTTTGGTCTTCCCAATTTACATTTACTGTTTTCAATTACTGTTTCGAAAAGGAAGTTTCATATGGTACGATAATCACAACTTTCTGAAACCATCAGCACCTCAACGTCAAAAGCATTCATTTCTCTTCCAAAATATATCATAATTCATTTCTTTGACCTGCTGATATAAGTAAATGTAAATCAATCAACGACATTCCCCTATAAAAGTTCAATCCTATGCCTTGTTTCAGTCTAACTTTTAGAGGTCTTGAATTCTCATTTTTAAAAAAAAAAAAAATACCAGTATCTTCTCCAGAAGTTCACAATCTTCTTCAGTCCAGGAATTTCGCAAGAACTAAAGGTTGTGTTTTTTCGACTTAAAAGGTAGAGACTTTCAACTCCTTTCACTTTAAGATTCTGCGTTACAACTTGATTTATATAAGTATACTTCAAAAGATTCCTCCCTTTTCTTCATTTTTTTTTTTTTATAGGTAGATTCCAAGTGTCACACTCTTTTTCTCTATCCGTACCTGTTCTTGCTTTTGCTACAGATCTCTTCCTGTTTCCGAGCTGTCATTCAACAGTGTTTTTTACAGCTTTTCTCTGAAACATCGATCTCAAATGGAAGAGATGCAAACCAAGGTCCCTGGAAACTCACTTCAGAAATTCCAGAAACTATTTTGTAGAGCACAGATTGGTCTGAGGTTTGCAACTTTCGGAACTTCCTTTGCTGCAGCATTACTAACAGTCACCAATGTTTCTACAATTGAGTTGATCCCGGGATTTCCAGTGGTAGCTAAATATAGCTACGAGGACTCTTTCACGTAAGATAGTTCCAGGAATGAAACAAAACTCTGAAGCCTTTTCTTTGCACCTTCTGCATACTCATAAAGTTCCCATCTTTTTCAGGTACCTTGCTGCAGTAAATTTTATCGCAGCCACGTTCTCGTTGCTTTCTTCGTTTGGTGTCATTATTCTGGATCGTTGTGGCTCGAACTCCGCCAACTACTTTTTCTTGTTCATCTGTGATTTAGTAACCAGATTATCTCAATATCAATCATTTGTACATATGATAATAGAATTCACCAAGTGTTTATAACGTTTTATGGTTTGTTCTGGCAGTTGATTCTCTCCTTGGAAATTTCTGCTTCTGGAGCTGCCACTGCAGTAGGTTTGTTAGCGAAAAACGGGAATGAACATACTGGTTGGACTGCAATCTGTTCTTTTGCAGCCAAATTTTGTATGAAAGGAGCAATCGCAGTGGCATTTGCTTACTTCTCCTTTATTAATTTACTCATACTTGCAGTCATATCTGCAAGCAAATCCAGACAAGTTCATGTTTGATATTAGGGTGAACTTTGATGTATCAAATCGTAAACCAGACTATAGTCATGGATATATGAAGCTGGCATCTGTATTTTCAGATTTGTGACAACTGCATCTCCTTATATGCAACGCATTCTATCAATCTTTTGGCATTTCGATCCATTTTGAACCGCTCACGATAGTCATTCTCTTTCGGGTCTGCAGCAAGATGCCTCCATGTGTTCTTTTGGTTTAGTTTTGTTATATGACAAGAACAGTGAACTAATATTAGGAAACTTTTATCTTTATTCACATCTCAACCTACTTAGACTTTGAACATAACAAGTAAATAACTACGCTTAAGCACTACATCCTAAGCCAGTTTCTCACTTTTAACTTTCTTTTATGTTTTATTAGTTTATTGGGTATTAATCTAAGTTATTTTAAATAAGAGACTAAGACAATTATTTGGTAGTTTTTAGTAATTATTCCTATTAAACAAAAATATTATTATTATTTTTTACTATTTATCGATGTCTTAAAAATCGAACGGAATTTAAATCGGTTAAATAAAATGTTTAAGATTTAAAAAGTTTATCATTATAAAATCAATTAAATATTAAATAAAATTTAAAAATTTTAAATATGGTTAAAAGAGATTGTCTTTATCTAACGAAGAATTTGAAGTTTAATTAAAAAAAGATTGTTAAATGAAAATTAATAGATTTGTTTTAGTTTATGAAAGCTTATTAATTTATAAAAATCGAACTAAAAATTTGAATAATTTAACATTTTTACAGTTAACAGGCCAAATCGGTTAGGTTTTTTAATTATTGTTATGTCTAATATATCACAAATACTTATTAATTATTAACAACATAACTTTTTTCTGTAAAAATATTTTTATTTCATTGTAACAAAAACAAAGACAAGTTTCAATTTATTTATTTTCAAGAAAAATTACGAGATATTAAAATTTTGAAAGCACATAATATCTTCTTGATTATGTGTATTAAGTAAATATTTAATAAATCAATAACTTAAAAATATAATAAAATATGAAAATGTTAAAAGAATTGCATAAATAAAGATTAAAAATGAATTTATCTAATTTGGATAGTAATATATATGGAATTTTCAAAATTATTTTCGAAAGAATCACAAATTAATATAGGCGACAGACTTAATCACTTGCAACAAAGTAACAAAATTAATTTAACATGATACTAAATTTTGATATAGAAGTCTAGTAATTTAGCTAGGATCAGAGTAAATAGGGAAAAAAAAGAGAGGCAAACTTTAGAAACTACTTCAATCTAAAATGTCAGGTTAATTAGTTGGTCTAAGTGAGACATTCAAGCTAAACCTAAGCTAATCTGGACACACCTAACCTAAACGTATGGAAACGAAAAGACAAAACAGAACTTATAGTTTATAGCTTAATTGTTTGTACTACATAGTTTTTGTGGCATGTAGTGCTTCAAAAGTGCTATTTTTGCTTCTTTCGTAACTTTGGAAGCTACTTTACTCGTCAAATCTTCGTTTCTAGTTACTATTTTCTAACTTTATTATATTAAATCTCATCTGTATATGTATGTACGTGAGATTTATATAAATATGTGGATGAGATTTAATAGAACATGATAAAAATATCATAACCGAAACAGAAAATTTGATCCCGCTACTTTTACGTGCTTTTCTTTCGTGATTCTGTATTTATTGAAAATGGCTGACGACGTCTGATCATAGCAGCATCTTCTGTAAAGAACCTATTATTTAATCTATTAATTTTAGTTTAGTTAATTAAAATAAAATATAATTCAAAAGAGTAGATATCTAATAAGTAAAATTTTACATAATTAATGTCTAAAGACTTGGTTATATTTTATGAAATTTTCTATTTTTTAAGATATAAAAATCAACGATTAAAAAAATTCAACCAATTCGATGGTAAAAATCTTGAACTATTTAACTTTTCAGTTCAATTTTTAACTTTCTAATTTGATTTACTTTAATAACTTTTATTGTAAAAAACCGATCAATTTATTAATTAATCAGTTTTTTCATTAATTAATACATTCTTATAAACAATTGAAAATTTGAGCATTTTATTGTCACTGTTTTTAGTTCCAATTATAACATAAAATAATTAAAAATTTGAGCATTTTATCGTCACTTTTTGCAGTTTACGCTATCATTATAAAATTGAGCAAAGTTTAAATTTTTTGTATAATTAATCCTTTTTTTCCCCTTATATGATAACCAAAACATAGACAGAATAGTAACTTAACTCATTCCCTGTAACAATGCTTAATAAACCAGACCAGAATATAGACCAAACACAAGAACATACCTAAGCCATCAAGTCCACCAAATTCAAGGCATACACAACCGTTAGTGTTCAACTAAGATATTCAAAGTGCAACTAATAGTCTAATTTTGTCATATTTTCACCGCGTTTTGAATAGGACATGACTCCAAAGTCGCGAGTGCAGGAAGAAGTTGTTATGCCCTTAGGCCTGGCTTGTTCAAGCAACAGCCGACACTGGAGCAGTTATGGGCAAATGCACATGGTGGATAACATATGCACATGCTAAAAAGCCCCTATTCAATGGAACTGAACACTATAAAATTATTGGAACCAACTAAATTGACTAAGCAATTAGATTAATCTATGGAAGTGGAGATTTGAGTATCTGTAAATGAATCAATTCCAGGTCCACCCTCAGAAAAAGAATGGCCCACTGAAGAGCCTAACCTTTCATGTTAAGCTTCACAAGCCAATGACATAGTACCCGAAGAGTAGATTCAGGAACTGAACTTAGTCTGATCATAGAACAGAAACAGGACACCCATGCATAGGTAATAGGTTACCTTTGTAGATTGATCTATCACATCAAAATGGTAAAAAAAATCAATGGTTATAGCACAGGTAAAAAGAACTAGCTCTGCAGAACATAACCAATCATTGAGTTTTGGACCAAGAACTTGCACTCCATTCTGGTTATGCCAATAAAACGAGATTATGGCTTTACAAAGAGTTAACTTTCCAAGCAATCACAACAAACATGTCTACTCCTAGTCCAACTTAACAATCATATGTACAGAAAGGAAGAAAGTACACAGAAGGGAAAGAAGATTAACATAAGCACAATCAGTATACATATAAAATTAATTAGTCTGTCTTCAATTTCGTGTCCCTTGATGCAGCATCAGTTTAGAGGCAAATCTTTGATTGCTATGATCTGGCAAAAACACCCCAAATCTTGCCTCTCCCAAGATCATCCGAGAGCTTCTTAGCCCCTTCAACATCCATTTCAATAAGCTTCTTCAGGTACACGGATGCACCAGCAGCAATCATTTGTTTCCTACATTTCTTAGAATGCACAAGCGAGGTCAGTATTGAAATGGGGTACTTCTTGTTCAAATTCTGTGTTGAAGGATCTAATAACTGAACTGCATTCACTATCCCTTTCTCGTCCTTCCTGAATAACCTCCTATTACCAGCACACAATAATAGAGAGGACAACGCCTTGGCTGCTGCTTCTTTCTCTTCAGAAGACTTACCATCCAACATTTTACTCAAGGAAGCAATGCATCCATGTTCACCCATATCTTTCCTAGTTTTGGAGCTAAAACAGAGCTTATAATGAGCTCTAACAGCTGCCATTCTCACACCAACGACCCCACAAGTCAATACAGATGCAAGCCTGGAAATAAACCCATCAGAAACAAGAACTTCAGCAATAGTTGGACAAGTAGCAAAGTGTCTCAACAACTCGACAGCAACTTCAAGACTCCGCACAGGATGATCAGAATCCCAGAAATTTCTAATACTCTCAATCCCACCTTCCTTAGCAACCAAAAGCTTCAAATTTTCGTCATCTGCAACCAAATTACACAAACATCCAAAAGCATTCTCTTGTGCTAAAGCAGTTCCAGAAGCTGCAAGACCAATAAGAACAAAGATTGTATTTTCTTCGATCAAATTCTCTCTTACTTCCGGAAACACAGCAAGGTTCTTCAAAACCCCAGCTGCAAACGCCTGTGAATTAGGAGTTCCCCCCTGACAAATCTCCAAAAGCGATGAAATCCCACCTCTAGACCCTATTGC
>JANITX010000007.1:67605443-67625572 GCA_027564395.1 Erythroxylum ulei
TGCATGTACAAGTAATTTCATGTGCAAAAAGTTCATTATTCACAAGTATGTGTATGTCGCAATATGCATAAGCATGCAAATGCAATTCTAGCCTTTCAATGATCGGTCCTATTTACTATTCTACCCTTCCCGCTGAGAACGGGATGTTACATGACGAGACCGACTCATTGCATCTATATACGTGACAAGGGAGGCTTATTGCCTGAAATGTATTAAAATAAGCCTCATTGTCATTTTTTGTTTAATTTTTAAAAAATAATTACTTAGTCCATTTAAAAATAAAAAGTAATTGTCATTTTTTGTTTAATTTTTAAAAAATAATTACTTAGTCCATTTAAAAATAAAAAGTAATATCACGTCAATATGATATTTAACTGATTAAAAGTTAACCGTCAAATTTTTTATCCACTTAGAGTACGTTTGGAAAACGTTATAGTTTAATTTGAATACTTCAAAAATTAGGGTTTAAGTTGCATTTTGTTATAAATGTTAAAGTTTAAAGTACACTTTTGACTTCAAATATTACTTTTAGATGGTTAAATTCATGTTAAGTTTAATGTAACTTTTTTCTTTAACTTATATTTCAATGCAAATATTAAAATTAAAAATATGTATATATATATATACACACACACATTAAAACCTTTTGATTTGAAATTTTTTCACTTAAATTATTTTTAAATTAATTATAAGATTATGAATAAAAATAAAATATGATATAAATCAAATAAAATGATGGTAGCAACCTAGATTTTTAAATCATGATTCTAATTTCATTACCGTCCCTCTCAAAAAAAAAAAATTTCATTACCGTCGACGTCTTACGTCATAACGAATATTCTATACATTGGGTCGTGAGTTATACATACATATAAAGAAAATCTCCAAAAAGCCCCCAAACTTAGCGAAAACCTCTTAACTTCTCCCCTAGGCAACCTCTCACAGGCCTAATAACCCACAAACTGAATACCCAAATTTTCTTCACTCTTTGTTCGATTCAGTATGGCGAAATCCACTGTCGATGTCCCTGCCAAGGGTGGGTTCAGTTTCGATCTATGCAAAAGAAACAATATGCTTATGGAGAAGGGTGTTATTCCTCCTCGTACTAGGAAGACTGGAACCACCATTGTTGGGCTCGTGTTCCAGGTGTGTGTTGCTATATGTGAATTGTGGTTGTAAATTTGTTAGCTTTTGTGTTCTGTGTATAATTTGAATGGAACCCATCAGGGTATGTTGTAAAGGGAAGCAGTTCATCTTTGTTTGTTTTAGAAGCAATTTAAGGGTTAGTTCACTGATTGAAAGTAACGAGTCTTTGGGTGATTGGCATCTTTCTTTCTCTTTGAAAGCCCTAGCAATTCGCTCATTTAATTAATATGACCTTATTCTTGTTTAATTGAAAGTGAAACTCTACTTTACAATGTCTTTATAGGAGGGCATCATTCTTGGGGCGGATACAAGAGCAACTGAAGGAACCATAGTTTGTGACAAGAATTGCGAGAAGATTCACTACATGGCTCCTAACATATATTGCTGTGGAGCAGGAACTGCTGCCGATACAGAGGCTGTAACAGGTATTTTGAGAATTGATGTGGTAGTGCGTGCCCTCTGTAAAGTTAAATTGGAAAACTGATTTGTGTGGTAATTATTTTGGACTGATATAATTGGAGCTAATTTACGGCTTCCTGTTTGTATTTATTTAGACATGGTCAGCTCACAGCTGCAATTACATCGCTATCATACTGGTCGTGAGTCAAGAGTTGTTACAGCTCTTACTCTTCTCAAAAAACATCTATTCAGGTTGGTTTTTTATCTATGAAGTTTGCATGATTTGAAAATCATCTCTCTTTGGAACCTTTTCTGACTGCCTAATTGCTGTTTAGCTATCAAGGGTATGTTTCAGCGGCATTGGTACTTGGTGGAGTTGATTGCACTGGGCCTCACCTGCATACTGTAAAGCTTTTTTCTTCTTGAAGGGATTTGTGAATGCAGCTGGTTCTTCTGGTCTTACTAAATACTGATTTCCTGTTAATGGAATGGCTTCATTGCAGATATATCCCCACGGATCAACTGACACCTTGCCTTTTGCTACAATGGGTTCTGGTTCTCTTGCTGCAATGGCTGTTTTTGAGTCAAAGTATAAAGAAGGGCTTAGCGTAAGTGAGCTTGTTATAGGATTTGGTCTCTTTGAGTGAAGAAATTGAAATCTTAATGTTTCATTCTGTTATAATCAGGATGTCATCTGTTTTTGCTTTAAAGTACTTCCACATCTGAAGATATTTAATTTTGAAGAAATTAAACTTGCAGTTGCCTATTCCTGTGAAACAAAAATGTGGTGCATGATGTAATTATATGAGTTTGGTCTGATGTAAGGGTCAATTTATCTTTGCAGAGGGAGGAAGGAATAAAGCTTGTAACTGAGGCTATATGCTCTGGTGTATTCAATGATTTGGGAAGTGGCAGCAACGTTGATGTTTGTGTCATAACAAAGGTTGCTGTTTTGTATGAACCACATCTCTATTTAGACATAAGGCATCATTAGCGTATTGATGATGGTATCCCTTTTTTATAACTGGTACAGGGACACAGAGAGTATTTGAGGAACCACTTATTGCCAAATCCTCGAACATATGTCAATCCAAGAGGCTATACCTTTCCTAAGAAGACCGGTAAGTATCAGTTGGTTTCATCCCAGACATAGAATTCACATTTCTAAATTGATAATGTTAATTGTGGAAGAATTTAGGACATTTTTAGGTCTTTTCCGTCTTTTTTATGAAACTTGAGAAGTTCTTTTTATTTTCTTTTGGTTCTTAGTCTTCATCATTTGGAATGTTTGTGATCCCTTGGAAGTTCGACAACATCAATTGTTTTTAGGTTTTGCTGGCTTTCTTTATTCTTTCCTTCCATTTAAGTGCTTATGAGGGTTAAAGCTGATGTACTACAGATGACCCAGTTCCTGACATCTAAGTTAATGAAAGAAAAAAAGTAATAAAAAAAATACATGGATCTAGTTTTCCGTATTATGGTTGTTGCTAATGTGGAACCAAATGGTTTTGATTTAACTTTTCAAAGATGAAGGAACATGAACCATCAACAAGTGGGTTTTATCTTGCAGCTGATATGATATGGATGACATTTAATCTTAAGTAATTCATTAAATATTTGTTTCAATTTCTCAGGATTAGGATGATATCAATTATCTCTCAATGGTTAATTCTTTTTATCTTACTGTGTCCTTTGCTAGTCAAGGAAAATCATGTCATCAATTTTCAACGTGTGGACTGATCAGTCTTTTTGTTTTTGGACATTTTCTGATTAGAACTGTTACTACTTTTGTGGCTGCAGAAGTTGTTCTTACAAAGATCACACCAATTGAAGAGAAGTTCCAACAAGTGATTAAATTAGGTGATGAAATGGAGGAGTAGAGTTCATCAATGAGAAGACTCCTGTACTTCACGTCCATTGAGATGATGCTGTAATTGTCAATCTCTAGTTTCAAACCCTCAATGACTTGGTATTTAAATGTTTTAGGCATCAACATATTTCTTATAAGGGAGAATGTCTTGTTGAATATTTTTAAATGCTCTTCGGACCGTATGTCATCTTTTTTTTTAGTACACAAGTTGCTGATAAGTTGTTTCGGTGACCATTGAACCAATAGCCCTCAGGAGCTGTGCTGAAGCTATATCATGTTTGACAAACGTGGGAATAACCCACAAACAAATTTGAAACTGCAGGAACTGCTCACGTGGGACACATTAGGCATACTGAACACTTTTCATGTGTTCTACCAATATCTAGATCAGTAGGTTCGCATATGGACGTGGATATGCCTCTGACCAAGCACAGTTATGCTGGTGGCTGAAAGGAATGTGTAGGCATGGAATGGATGGGAGAGATGCAGGGCACAGCTTAACAGATAGACCCCATACTTTATGTGGAACTGGAAGCATCCTTAAAGTTCAAGTGTATTGTATTGACACAAGGAATAGCCACTCCTTTTGCCTGAACACCCCTGATAATGCTACCTAACAAATTTCTTATATAATGAGTCACTTGACCTATTCCCTCCGTACTCACATGAATTTGCTTCTACCAAGTCAATTATTATTTGATTTTTAACATTTAATTTCAAAACTTGAAACACTGGGGACAGGACGTTTGTTACCGAAATCCTTAACAACCACAAACGTTAAAGGAATGGATTTTTTTAAACGTATGCATATGAAATAGGATCAGACAGGTCGCATATGTAATAAATAATAAACATAACACGAAATGTTAACTAATTGATTCTATGTGATTAGGATAAGAAAGCCTGAAGCAAGCAAGTAAGACATTGCTTGTCGATTTGTCGGTGAGTTATGTGAGTTGTACGTCACTCCCTCTCTCTCTAAGTTCTAATTAAAAAACACAAATCCCACTCTCTCTCAATCCCTCCTCCTGGGCATCCTCTTCCTTTCCGCCCTACCAAGTCTTTGCAGAAGCCCCACGTAGAAGGAACCAATTGCTCTCTTTTCTCTTTCTCTTTCTCTCTGTCTCTGTCTCTCGCTCTATTTGGGTTCGTGTGAACACTTGCCGTATCATGTCGTACGATTATCTCTTCAAGTACATAATTATTGGTGACACAGGTTGGTTTGTTGTTTCTGTTGGTGTTGTTTTTGCTTTTTGGACTTGAAAAGGTTTAGATTTTTATGTACAGAAGATGGTAAAGATTGAAACTTTGAGGAGTTTGGTTTTGTGGGTTGGCTGCAGGTGTAGGGAAATCATGATTGCTCTTGCAATTCACCGACAAGAGATTTCAGCCTGTTCACGACCTCACTATCGGCGTTGAGTTCGGTGCTCGCATGGTCACTATCGATGGCCGTCCCATCAAGCTTCAGATTTGGGACACCGTAACTCTTCCAACTCGTCTTTTGCTTTTGTGAATTTGTTTTTTGTTTTGTTCTTGAAGTTCAAACTTCTCAACTTTTTCATGTTAGTTTTGAGTTTCATGGTTAGTTTTACTTTTTCGCCTGATCTAGGTATTAGGCGTGATTGGTTATGTGACTAACAAGTAGGGGATAGACTGATAGTTACACGTAATTGAACTGTTGATTTAGTGGTTAAGTCATGAACTTATGGATAAGAGAATGAAGTTCAACTTACACTCCAATGAAAAATAGAGCTTTGTTGTTATTGCTTTCTAATTGTTAAAGTTGACGGAGTTGTGATAGAGCTGGCTGTCCGTGAAGCTATAATTGCTTCTACTTTAAGTATACTTCAGTTAAACGTAGTCTTTGCAACTTAGAAACAATTATAAAGTCATTTGAGTTTGATTGTAATATGGCAATCACCTCCGCACTGGAGTAAGGGTGAGTGGATGAAGCTGCGGCACAGTCTAGAAACTCATTCAAACACAAGATGCTCTGTAATATATAGATTGATGCTATTTGTCCGACTGATTTTATAGAACTCATATGCAGGAAAACTTGAACTTTCATTAGTATCCAGATGTCCATCTATATGTTTATATTAGGAACTCTCTTATCCCGGTATTCATTAAGTTATACACGCTGGATTTGTTTCCTGATGAAGGGTTGTGTTTTGATTTCAGGCTGGGCAAGAATCATTCAGATCTATCACCAGATCTTACTACAGAGGAGCAGCTGGAGCACTGCTGGTTTATGACATAACCAGGTCAGTTTGTGTAAAAGTGTAGCTGATAAGTTAGATTGAAATCATAACTTGTAGAACTGTTTCAGTCATTCTTGTAGAATTATGATAGGAAATTTGAAACCATGCTATAATCTCCATCTCTGCTCCTGTTGGACATCTTGCCTTTGAATTATGGATAAACGTAGCATGGACATGAATAAGTGAATTTACATTTCATAGTCAAGACTAGGAGGGAACATATCTATTTAGTTGGGAATATGCTGATAGATGGAATCCATTGTGATCCCAGCTTTCGCAAAATTTGATACACTCGTGTGCTTTTATTCAAAGAAAAATAGATTTCAAGAATGCCTGATTAATTATATTTCCTTTCACTAGTTATTCTTGAATTCTATTATTTTGATTTGTTAGCCAACTGAATCTGAGAAGCTGTACAGGAGGGAGACATTTAACCACTTAGCTAGCTGGCTGGAAGATGCTCGCCAGCATGCAAATCCCAACATGACAATCATGCTCATAGGGAATAAGTGTGACCTTGCTCATAGGAGGGCTGTCAGCAAAGAGGAAGGTGAACAGTTTGCCAAGGAAAATGGACTTTTATTCTTGGAAGCATCTGCAAGAACAGCCCAAAATGTTGAAGAGGTATGTACCTAGGAAAACCCACGCTTGGCATGCCAGCAATATGTTTTCAGTTATCTGATGACTCCAAACCTCCACCACCAACATAAATGCTAAACAGGATCTTGGATCTTTGTTCTAATGAATACAATCAATTGCAGGCCTTCACTAAAACTGCTGCAAAAATCCTTCAGAATATCCTGGATGGTGTATTTGATGCATCCAATGAGGTAATCGCCACTTCTCTTTTATGTTACTGAATTTATGTAATCTTTTTTTAGAACTAAATTGTCATTAGAAATATTAGCATATTAGTGTTTGAATGATGCTAAAGATATAGGATGCGGTTGAAACTGCTCAAGTGTTGGTCTTGTACTGTTTAAGCTGTTGGTTGTCAAGCAAAGATGTTTGTTAATAACATTGAACTTATTGCTTATATCAAGTTTGTTCTCAACTTTTGGTTATCATTGCAGTCGTCTGGCATCAAGCTTGGGTACGGGCGTAACCAGGGGCCGTCAGGCTCAAGAGATGGAACTGTAACACAGAGAGGAGGATGCTGCGGCTAGTTGGAAGCCTGTTGGAAAAGTTCAGTCGACCGGGCCCTTGTTGCCTGGTATCTTATACAGCCTTCCCGGCTCCTACCCCTTCAACTTGAATATACCGTTGAAGCTGTCTTGTGACTGGGGAGAACATTTATTGTATAGATCCAGCTTCATCTGTCTTTAGACTGAAATGGATTTTAATCACAGGGAGTTCTCTCTTTTTCATTTTTGGGTTCACGAAGGCATATGTTTCATTTTTGTCGGGTTCCTTACTTTCAATTCAGGAGCTCACCCCAACCCATCCTGATAGAAATCCATGGCCAGTCTTCTATCAAAGGAGTGGGTTGTTCAATCATTCAAAACCCTAAATGTCACAGATAATCTACATTTGTCCTCGACCAAGCAAACAAAAGTTCGATCCCTTCTACTGCTCTGTTGGCAAAATGTGTTTAAAATGGGAGTCGCCTGTAGCTTGAAAGTCCAGCTTGTACTCCCAGTGTATTCGAAAGTTGATTATTTGGATTTTCCACGTGAAAAACGGCAGGAGGGATGTAAACATCCGTGATATGGTGTTTCATGTTTATAATGGTTACGCATTAAACTTTGAAAACAGCACGAGATATTCCCAAGTAACAAAAGAATTGGCTGTAGTACTATTTCAGACACACCGGTTCAGCTCCAGACTTACAGTAAATACCGTTACATATAATTTATGCAAAAGAAAGAATCCTCCAAAACAACTACGAAGATCAACAATACAAGTAGAATAGTTTTCTACAAGCCAATTCTCAACCTCCCTGGTTAGGTTCCGCCCAAAATTGAAGATGAAGTGATATAACGAACTAGTAAACCACTCCCTACGACTTCTATCAGAAGACATCTAAGTTGTTGGACACTCAGTTTGAGGCGGTGGACGTCATTAAGATAAGCCAAACTTCAAAACGTCTGAGAGCCACCAAAAACCTGCAGGGAACATAAATGAGCTGCGGTAGGCAGACAGAATGGTTGTAAAAACTATGTGCAAGTAATCACTCACCCCAGACAGGATGTCTTTGGATAGTTGAGGTTTCCTCTGTTCCGCTTTATCTGCAACAGGTTTTGTCTGTGTGAATTGGCGGATTACTTTAGCCGGTTGATGACTACCAGAGAGATCAGTTCCAGACTCCTGTTGGACTTTTTGCTTCTGCAGAAACAAGAAAGACCAATGATATAAAACTTGATAACGAGTCATATATTAAAATAAAAAAAGGAGGTGAAAATATAGGAGCATTAAATAAAATCAATAAGTTATGTTGAGCCCCAGCATTCATTTCATAATTACAACTGAAATATGATTAGAGACCCATAAAGCGAACCCCTTAATGATCTAACAAGTAGAAAATTGTCTTCATGCAACAACTGGCCATGAAGGTCTCCATATCATACAGACATGAATATCACCAACACGGCAATTCAACAGCTCTTATACCTTTCAGCTCTTATGTGCAGAAACTTTTATGATACTCAAAATTGAAATTTAACATAGATTTTTCCCACAATTTACATTAATCAGTGGTGACCACTGTGGCAAACATACTAAATCATCATTCCTGGATAGGGAAACCAAAGAAAGTAGTCCTAACACAGAAACTAAAATGTAGGTTCTCCTAATCAAGTTCTCAAACAAGTATGTCAGAAAAAATAACTCGCTGTGAATACTCGCAAATAATAGCAAAGTGAATCAACAACAAAAGTGCAGCCAATTACCTTCTTCATTCGTTCTTCAATTGAACTTAAAGCATGAGACTGATCAACTTTAGAGAGATAGAAATCCCGTTCCCTCTTTGCAGCAGAAATTTCCAAAGCTAGTTTCTGCTCCCGTATAGCATTCTTATAAGCTGCATTAGAAATATCTAGCCTTCAGACATATTTGAAATATCAAGCATGACAAACTGTAAACAGAGTGTGAGTCTTGTACCAATTTCTTCTGTAAGGTCATCCCACTTAAATTTACTTAAGTACTTGATATTCCAGAGATCATAATAAAATTGAGATCTCTTCCTCCCACCTAAAATTTAAAAGGATAAGGTAAGAAAATTGAAGAAAAGAGACTTATATGAAGCATGGGATAACATGAAATTGGTAAAATAAAGAAGAGAAGACATCTGGACAAAAAGAGGGCAAGTAAGCATAAGTAAATATGTACACCATTTTTTCTTGTTGCCAAAATCAATGGATTCATGAAAAGTTCCACGCACCAAAAGAAAGAAATGGTTAATGATACGATCAACCGATAAACTGTGAATTAATTAGTCTATTGCATTGATAAGATTTTCATCTAGTCTATGTACACCATTTTTTCTTGTCCTCACAACCAACAGACACATAAGATATCCATCATAGAGGATAAGACATTAACAGAAAGAACTTTTCCAGTTTCTTAAATATTATTTGTTATTTCATTCCCATTCTTCAAAAGATAAGCATATAGATCGGAGATCAAAATTTCGGATAAGAATAATTTTGGAAGAAAAAGAGGCAAATAACACACATAAGTACCTACCAATTTGTTCACCATTTAACATGTTAGCGACCCTTTTTGCCACAGTTTTATCTGTAAATTCCACCCATCTGCAGGGAAAACAACAAAGCATGCGATTGATTTCCAGAATTACTAAAACACAGAAACGCAGAAGTTGGTTTGTTGTAGAAGAGAAGAAGGATGAGAAAGAGGTATTGACTTTATTGAATACTTAACAGAAAATGACTGCATAACCGGCAGTATAGCCGAAATTTGAACTATCTAACAACATATTCTGAGTGCTCCATTTACTGCTAGTTTGAAGTTGAACTTACCCTTCAGAGAATCCTTGTCCTCGAAAACCACCAGCCTTTTTACGATGCACTCGAATCGTAGGGTCTGAAATAATAACATTGTGGACAATAATGAATTCAAATAACAACCAAAAATTTTTAAAAAAAAATCTAGAAGAGTTGTAATTGATCACCTTCAGGAGCAAGATAGATCCTTTGTATATCTCCATACTGGGATAGAAGCTGGCGAAGCTTCACAGGATCCATGTGGGGAGGAACTCGACTTAAATAACAGACCCCACACTTGTCCACCTTAGCCGCTTCCATTAATAATCTCTTCTTCTTCTTCTTTTTGTTTCTTGCAATATCTGTTTCTCCATCATTGACCTCAGAATTTACCTCAACCAAAGCACCCTTTTCATTGACCAATCGTTCTTCCTCAACTCCAACAGCCGTTAAATTACCCATCTCATCCTCTGCAATTTCCTCCAAAGTAGCTTTCTTCTCTCTCTTTCTCCCACTTTCTGCACCCATATCACTAGATTTTCCATTACATTCCACCACTTCCTCCTTTTGCTTCTTATTTTTTCTCTTCTTGTTTTTTGCTAGTTCTCCCCTTGACTTTGCGTCCCCTGGTTGAGAATCCATCCAACCAACCTCGTACCCTTCTTCCTCATCCATTGCACCTATAAGAGGATGCGCTTGTTTCCCATTGAACTGACAGGAATTCTATATGTATAGCAATAAAGGCTGGAAATTTTAGTCAGTTTCGAAGGCAGGAACCACACATCGGTAACTTTTACAATCTTCAAAAGTTTGAAGATCAAAATAAAAGAAAAAGAAAAACCCTAATTTATCGCTCAAACACCTACTTGCCGCCTATCCACACTGCGTCTCACGAACTCAAACACAAACCAACCTAGACAGAAGCACATTGAAATTTTTTTAGCAATTTAATTATATAGTTTTTCTCTAATTTTAATTTATTATAATTATGAGATAAATATTTTTTACTAATATATTATATAAGAAAATTTATAATTTATAAAATTATCTGAAATAATATTCTCGATACTAATATGCTAAGGAGAGAGATGTATGATAATATGCCATTACTCTTGCTAAAGAGAGTGATGATTGACGGGCGAGGGAGGCGGCGGTAGGGCATATAGCTGTGTTTCAGCTCCGGCAATAGAATTCAAGAAAGTGGAATCCGAGCCCCTCACGGAGTAGCCTAGCGGTAGAAAAAAAAGTATACTTGGGAATAAATGCTAAATTGCTACAGTACATAACCATTCGATTTCAACTACATAAAAGACAAAACTATAACCTAAAAACATAAAGAAAAAAAGCACGAAGGAATTCCAGGAAGAAGTTAGCGCAAGGTAACATGTCCATAACAAGTAGCCAGACTAAATCTTATCATAACAAATACAAAATTTAATCGCTTCAGTGATTGAGGAAATGAGCAAAACTTTAAAACTAATGCACAAACGAAGGCAACATGCAAGCATATTTTACTGTCAAATATTGACTAAATATTTTGAAAAAGCTGAGAACGAACATTATAATTTATTACTGGTTATTTCAATCATGTAGAAAAGAGAGAACATCTTAACAACATCTCTGCTACTAGTTAGGGTAAGGCCTAGAGCACATATATTCAGCCTCTCTACTAGCTGAAAAAGAGATGAACACATAAACGGCCAAAATAACCCAAAATGGAGCAGAAAACGGGGTGCCCAAATTTAAAAATAAACAGACAGAGCACGACGCCGGCGATCACAAAACGAGCAAATCAAAACCCAGTGAAGCAAATCAAAGCACTACCTCAAGCACCAACAAAGGATAGAAATCTCAGCACTGCAACCAAAAGTATAGCACACGACCGACACTAAACAACTCGACAAGCGACAAAACCCTAGAACCCGAGACCGAAAGGGGCAGTTTTTCCTCGGTAAGCGTCAAAATCTCGTAGCAAATCAAGTGAGCATGATATCAGCTGTTGCTTACTTGCTTTATAACGTAATCTACTCCCGGGGGAAGTATAATCCAACCCAAATTCTGATCAGTGTTACCAAATTCTGACGTGATGATCAGAGATTGAAGAAGTGAAGCGGGAAGCAAAATAAAAAAGAGGAGGAAGCATCGACTCGGCTTAGAAGACTGAAGCTGAGACGTAGACGAAGTGGAAGCTGGTTTAAAACAAACGAAAACGTCGACGTTTTTGTTGTGGGACAGAATAGGTACAGGCTTAGTGAGGGACAGATGGTCTGAACCCCATTTTTGGACCCATTTAAGGACTCATCCAATGCGCAGCCAGCCACTATTCTTCGGAATCATTTTGATCATCATTTAAAGCTCACTTTTTAGTTAACTTAAAAAATTAATTATGTAAAAATAATTGAATAATAATGATACTCACATTTATTACGTAGTCTATCATACCAATGAGGTTTACTTTTTATTTAAAAAATATAAATAATAATATCACATATTTATTAATGTAATATTTAACTAATGAAAAATTAATTTTATTTTATTCACTTAACCTGTCTTAAATATTTTAAAAATGTTAAAGTTCAATTTAAACGATTCAAAATATTAAGATTTATTCTATATTAAATTGTAAGCATTAATAATAAAAAGGTACTTTTTTTAACGTTATAATACTTGGTTACCAATCTTTTTTTAACAAAAAATACAATGATCACATCTCGTATTTAATAAAGTAAAGTACTGAAGCACATTTAGACCTATACATATTAATTAAACTAATTTTATTATTTAATTTTAAGTTACTAATTAATAAAATAATATATATTTACTAGATCTTTGATCCCATTAATATGTTCTGTTCATTTTCATCCGCATATTTATTGAAAACCTCACACAAATATGTAGATAAAAGTCAATAACACAGTCTTGGAATAGGTTATATGGCACATGTGATCCCGTGCTACACATTGGATGTAAATTTACGATGTTTCGTGTTCATGTCAGCATCTTGGTTGAAATGGTCTATCCACTTGATACTATACGACGAAAAAGTATGTCTGGTACGTGCTTGGATCTTGATAAGAGAAGTAATTTATTGATTCACTTAAAAAATTTGAAAGAAAATTGATTATGTTGAGAATATTGAAAATTGTTATTAAAACTTGTTAGAAGCTTGCTTTATATTCGGTAGACTCTATTATACTATTTTCACGGGAGAAATAATAGTATCTTCCTTCTCTCTTTTATCTCTTCTATTTCGTTTTGAACAGATTAAAAGTGCGTTTTATTAAATGATTCATTAAGAAAATATAATTTATAAGTTATTACTAAGGATGACATAAGATTAGGTCAGATCAGCCTAACGATTAACCATGTTCGAAAATTTACATCCTTCTGCAGGTCTTGACCGAAGCTCAATCAAACGTAAACATGAGACTAAAATTAATCAAGTTTGAGAGGCTCGAAGTCCAATTAGACCCGACCTTATTTAGATTATTTTGCCCTTTTTTTAATTTTTAAATTGAAAAATAATATTGATTTGATGTTTTATAATTTATTTTTGGTTGATATTTATTTTTGATTATGGGATAGTGTTTGTTAAGAATTTATGTTTTATTTATACGAAGAAAATAATCAATGTCTCTAAGAAATGACTTATGGTGACAAGATAATTAATTTTAATTTTTTAATCAATAATTACATAATTATAAAAATAATCTTTTTATCAGGAGCTTTTCGAACTGACTTTCACGAGTGTTGTTATTTATATAATTCCAAAAAGAAAGACAAAAAATAAGAAATTATTTGAAAAAAAGAGATATTATTTAGAAAAAAGAGGTTTATATTTAATTACATTAATTAGAATTTAAAATTAAATTAAAATTAAAATTAGTGTTTAAATATTTAAATAGAAAAATAAGAAATTATTAGAAAAAAAAGGTTTATATTTAATTACATTAATTAGAATTTAAAATTAGTGTTTAAATATTTAAATTTGACGACTTAAACTTAAATCCAACTCTTTATCATCCTAATTATCAACCTAATGGAGAGAGTGTCAATGGCATTTTATTTATATCTAACTCCAACACTATCTTACATTTATAATCAATTACAATTTGCTGGATATAATATAATATGAGGGGGAGAACAGACTCACCCACCTGACCTATAAAATCTACTTGAAATTGATTAGACGATGAGGATACTCAAAGCGTTGGCAGAAGTTCAAACAAGGAAAATTCTAGAATTGGATAGCGATCCACATACTTATTCTATTGGTCCATCCCGTCTCTATATCGGGAACAATTGTCGGTCTTGCAAGTTCGTCCCGCGTACCTACCTATCTATGCTAAGCAATTTATACAATTAAATCACATCCTCTAAAAATGAAAGCCGACCCTTACCAAAGTTGGAAATTAAATCGAAAGACCATTTTTTCCTTTGACAATATCTGTCTTGTCATTTGACTTTTCGCTCAATTTCACAGGAAGGAAACATGAAATGAAGCACCGAACCAACACAAAGAGGTAAAGGAATTAAGAATAATGCATGACCATTTTCATTAATAGCATTTAACCAACTAGAAAGGCATATGCTTTGGCTGCATTAAAAGCTACCTGCCTCCAGGGAAGAGGTGTACTTTCACCGAACAAGCGTCCTTTTCTTCTTCTTCCTTGATTAGTCAAGCTTCCCCTTCATCTTCCTCTCTCTATCTGAGTACTTTGCTATGGTCTCAATAAAGAGATATGAATTAATTAATCAATCATTTGAGAACAAAAAATTAATAGATATCTTTTTAATCTATTATATAATTGTAATCAAGAGGTTTTTTAGTGAATGATTTAAGACTATAAAAATATAAATAGAATGTTATGTGCTATTCGATTTTATTTTGTTATTTTAATCTTTATTTTTTGATATTTTGGTTAAACATTTATTTTGTTTATTAAATAATGTCAGCTAAAAATTTTATTTTATTTTTATAATGAAAATAATTAATATATCCAAAAAATGAATTAAGTTTTATTTAGAGAGGAGGTAGAGAGAGAGTGAAAAAGGTAGAAAAGGGCGAAAAAGAAATCGTTGTAATTAGTACAATTATTTTTTTGTTTCCCACGAGATGTCCTAGGCGAGTCCTAACTATAGAAAAGCACCTTTAAGTCATTCATACATAGACTAATCCCTGCTCGAGCCGGGTAGGTCCCTTGCGGGAGGCAAAGCTCTGATCCCAAGTTTTAAATGATTGCATACATGAGGACAGTTTGAACTTACGACCTCACTTAAGCTAGAAATGCTCCTTACCAACTCACCTGCGCCTTGGAATTAACTAGTACAATTTTTCATGCTCCAACACAAGCTTGCATTTATTTTTGAAATTACTCCTCAAGCCCAATTAAGTAAACTCCCTTCGTTAGAATTTTATGCTTTCCATTTTTTGACCTAACGAGCACTTAAAGAATTACACTTAAAGATGATTTAGGTAAAAATGAATGGTTGGTCGGGTGCATCAGCAATCAAAATCAATCGGAATGATAAAATAAGAGTATCCTCTATTTGTTGATAATCTTATAAAATCGACCATTTTCTTTAGGTTATTTCATCAATGGCTAGTGGTCCAAAGGCATTGATAATGCTAAATGGTTAAGACCCAAAACTACCTATTAAAGAGCGGAAGCTACTTGACTCAAGCGATTCAGATTCCTAACATTGCTGCCTAGAGAAAGCTGTTAATGAATGTTAGTAAATCCTCAAGAGAACGACCTACAACTAAAATTCTAGCGACTTGATCCAAAATATATAGCGCTTTAAAGTTAGCATAAGGGCTAACTTCATTCCCAAAATATATAGTGCTTTAAACCTATTCTTTGCTATTCGCAAAGATAATATTCATATTTTAGCAAAATCACAAAACAGAACTCATACTATGGGGGTTGTTTGGTGCTCCTCCTTCCTAGCCAGTAAATTCAATATTTGTCTTCTTCAACTTGTGTGTACACTTTCTCCTTTCTTTCATATGGAGTTAATGAGCAACTTTGAATTGTAGAACATTTGCTTTACCTGTCTGTGTCTGATTAACAGACCATCACTTTCCAATCATACATACCCACCATAAGAGATACTATTTGGAAGAAAACGAGATTTAAATTTAACTACATTAATTAGAAGTTAAAAGATTAAAATTAAAATTAAAATTAGTGTTTAAATAATTAAATTTGACGACTTAAACCTAAATCCAACTCTTTATTATCCTAATTATCAACCTAATGGAGAGAGTGTCAATGGCATTTTATTTATATGTAGCTCCAACACTTGCTTACATTTATAATCAATTACAATTTGCTGGATATAATATGAGAAGACAGAAGAGACTCACCTACCTGACCTATAAAATCTTCTTGAAATGTATTATATGATGAAAATAATCAATATTTCTAAGAAATGAATTTAAGTTTTACTGAATTAAATTTAATTTAAATTTAACTACGTTAATTAGAAGTTAATAAATTAAATAAATTTCATTAAATCAAAGTTTATATTACCTGTGGATTTATGGTGTCTGAGAATGAGAATGGTCAAAGTGGACCCCACATATTATCGTTAACCAAATTTTGACATGGATACCTCTGTAACTTTTATTAATCTAATTGTTAACTATAATCCATAGATCAAAAAACATAGGAACAATTCCTTTTTGGCATTATCTATTATTTACTTTCGTTTAATTCGCATATAGAAATAATAATTAAGAAAAGGGAACATTAGTTATATTCAATGCTTGGAAACCAAGGACTATAAGGACGAGGCTACCAATAATCATAAGCTCTTAGTATCATATCATGCAAACATTAAAGCAAGCCAAATTTTGAACGGAACTAATACTCCCTCCGCCTGCTATTCCGACATAATCTTATTAGAAATCAAACAAACAACATAACTCATACTTAACACACACACAACACAACCCACACACGGTGTTGTGTCATATTGTAAAGAATTAATGCGCTTTGGGATGTTATTCCCACATAATCTTATTAGAAATCAAACAAACAACATAACTCATACTTAACTCAACCAGCTCATAGGTTCATATTCTAGGACGTGCTGACTTGGCGACGATATGGTGTAAATGAATTTCCTGGAGACGGTCAATCATACGGTGGTGATCGATTAGCATCTGTGACAGTCACCGGCAGAAGTGGACGATTCCGAACACCAAATCCATTCACAAGCTTCTCTTTAACTATCCGACGCATCCAACAATATAGCTTGTGAAAAGTGTCATATGAATATGATTCTGCCACCAAAACCAAACTGTAAAATGCAAATAAAGCAACGCGCAGCAGCTCAGGCAGTAGCAACGATGCCAGTGAAACCAGGGACAGCGAACCTAAGAGTTTCATAAAACGACTACAAGCTTCGGTTGAAACTAATGCTTGCTTAAGAACACATGCCAAGCAACAGTATACAAGTAAACTTGTAACTGAAATCGTGATGGTTACAGGGTGGGTTTCGAAAGGGGTAAGGGTCTTCCCTTGATATTTAATTCCCACCAGACTTACAAGTACGGTATAGAGAAACGCAAGAACTGAATGAAAAGGTGTGTCTGTGAAGAGGATGCACATCAGATTGTGAAAGGAGACATGGGTTGGAAACTGTGTCCGAGGTTGCTGCCGGAGAAGAGATGGGGTTGCTAATCGGGTATCCATTAGCACTTGCATGAAAGTGCCGAAGAAGGCTGGAATATTTATAGGATTTAAAATTAAATAATAAAATTAATTTAATTGATATTTATATGTCTTAACATTTTTTTATAACGTGTATGGTTTCTTACGATTAATGCAATCCGCTGAACCAATTAATTCAAGTCAAGGGAATCTTCTAGGAAGGAGCAGGGACGAAAAATGAGACTAGCTTTTGCATTGAGTTGCTGCAAGACATAGTTGATTTGTGCTTGTGCGTTTGCATAACACTGTTACTTCCATCACGCGGATTGTCTAATTTATCCTCGTTATTGAATGAGTTATTATATGCCATGGTTGAGAATCTCTTATGTGCATTCCTTCTATTGGTTAATTAACGAGGACTATATTTGGTTGCAACCATGGTGAGATCACATCTATAGACAGTGATGTGATCTCTTGGAACCAAAATAATTATAGACAGTGTCGTGATCTTAGATCTATGTCTTGACTATATTTTGGTTCCAACTTTTTCTTCCGTGCATTTATTTATTTATTTTTGTATAAAAGGAAAACGAATTTGGCAATTACACAAGTGGTTTAGAGAAATAGATTCCCGATAAATCCTCTAACAAGATAAGGTGACATCCAATAGGTGAGGTAGGAAAGTAGGTAACGCCTATATCAAAGTGACTGACGTAGGTTGCTAGCTAATCGACGCATCTGTTACTTTCTCGAAACACATAGCGATGAACAACAGTCCAGTTCCTGTGAACAACTCATGGATACTCCGAACAATAGGATTAAGATGTCTGGATTGCCGATCGGAAGAAGAAAGGAGATCAGAAATCACTGTAGAATCAACTTCAAGTTCAATTCGTCGATCGCCCAAAGTCCACATCAGTATCAGTCCAGTGTAGACACCCCAAAGTTCTGCATCCATAGGGGAGCACGAACCACTATGTTGCGAGAATTCACCTAGCTATTGTCCTGTACTATCACGTAGAAGACCGTCGACTGTGACTGTAGACGAGGACCGTTTTCAGGCTCCGTCAGTATTGAACTTAATCCAACTAGTGGGAGGCTTGCTCCATCCGATGTGACATTGTTGACGGGGTTGACGTCATGATTGCGACCATAATGTCTCTCGACTCCACAACCTTTTTTTCATAGTGTCTCAAAGTCCACAACCTTTTTCTTCTTTGTGTATGTCTTTACGGGTTGATAATGGCATTCAACCTGTTTCTTCATCTCTTGATCCGACCTTCTTTTTTAGTATAACTAATTAATTTGTATATGGTAATATATTACAACTACTTAGTCGTTATAGATTTTTATGGTATCAAAGATTATATTTTAGGTTATCTTCTTTAATTGATTATGATGGTTTGGAGAAAGCCTCAATTGCCTTTTTTCCAAAATTGGTTTGAGCCGTTAAGTAACGCGTCATGAAGCTTTCTCTGGAATATATAATTGTAACTAAGAGGATAAAAATGTAAATAAAGTTGTTATGTGCTATTTGATTTGATTTTGTTATTTTATTCTTTATTTTTTGATATTTTGGTTAATATTTATTTCTTTTTATTAAATAATGCCAGCTAAAATTTTATATTTTATTTATATGATGAAAATAATTAATATATCAAAAAAATGAAGTTTTACTTAGGGAGGATGTAGAGAGAGGAGAAAAGGTAGAAAAGGAGAGAGAAGGAGAAACTTAGCACCGTATGATTCTACTTGTATTTTTTTATTATAATTTTTAATTTAATTTTAAATAAAAACAAAATTTTGATAATATAGTTATATTTTTATTGCATGCCATGCACCAGTCTGTCACTGTCAATAGAAGTAAAGGAAAGAAAGGGTTGCATGATCATTTGAACAACCCCACAAGAAAGAAAGGGTGAGGTTTTGAAGAAAGGGTTGCAAGTTACCCTTTCTTTCTTTTCCTTCGGGTGCTTTCAAAACCTGTCCTTTCTTTCTTTTCCTTGGGGTGCTTCTTGTCTTTTTTAGCTTTTCATTCCTTAACCTTTCTTTCTTTTCCTTCGGGTGGGGTTGTTCAAATGATCTTGCAACCCTTTCTTTCTTTTACTTCTGGTGGGGTTCTTCAAATGATATTCAAATGAATTCTTCAAATGAACAATTTCTTTCTTTTCCTTCTGGTGGAACCCCCAGGGAGGTTTCAAATGAACCTTTCTTTCTTTTCCTTCCGGTGACAGTGACAGTCACTGGTATATCAGTTTGTCTCCGACCAAGTCCCATCATTTCTAGTAAAGTCCATCCAAACGCGAGGCTTGAAATTAACCAACTAATAAAACGTCTCGTTTCAAATAATATCTTGTTGCAGCGTCAAAACATATAAATGTTGACTAATTTTATTAACACGAAACTTGATAAAATGAAATGGTTGTTAATTAAAAAATGAGTTTATTCAAGAATACACATTGAATATTAAGATTACGCATTAAATTTCTAGTAGTAGATTCATGATAAAAAAAAAATGTTTGTGATTGTTTCAGAAAAATGAAACAAAAAAAATACGGTAGAGCTAAGACGGTTATTGTATGGAGTAGGGGTGCGCATTTGGGTAATTCGAGCTCAATTTTCACTGTTCGGACCCGGCTCGAATTACCTGAAATTTTTTCCATCTTATCCGGCCCGAACCCGAAATTTCATTACCCGAACTTACCCAACTCGAATTACCCGAAATTTTGTTCCAGCCAGCCTGAATTACTCGAAATTTTGTTTGATTCTCTTTAAAAAATTACACAAAATAACTAAATACTTGAATTACATTCTCATATCTCAACAAATAGTTGAATTCACTAATAATATA
>JANITX010000007.1:67663238-67674174 GCA_027564395.1 Erythroxylum ulei
TGTCATGAAAGGACTACAAGCTTCGGTTGAAACTAATGCTTGCTTAAGAACATATGCCAAGCAACAGTATACAAGTAAACTTATAACTGAAATCGTGATGGTTACAGGGTGGGTTTCGAAGGGAGTAAGCATCTTCCCGTCATATTTAATTCCGACCAAACTTACAAGTACGGGAATGATAAACACAAGAACTACATGAATAGGTGTGTCTGTTAAGAGGTTGGAGCTAATGGGAATGTGAAAGAAACCTTGGATTGGAAACTGTGTCCAACGTTGCTGCTGGCTAGGAGATGGGGTTTCCGATGGGATGTCCATTAGCACTCACATGAAAGTGGCGAAGAAGGCCGAAAGTGTGTTTTTAAAACGAAGGCCAAGCCCCGCTTTTATAAGCGAACGAGGGTAGGAAAGTAAAATTACCAAAGGACAACCTATAATCATGAAATCACAGGCAGAAAGAGGAGGGTGTGTGGAATCATGAAATCACAGGCAGAAAGAGGAGGGTGTGCGGAATCCTGAAATCAAAGACAAAGGTAAGGGTACGGGGAATCATGAAATCAAAGACAAAAGGTAAGGGTATGGGGAATCATGAAATCACAGACAAAAGGTAAGGGTATGTGGAACATCTCCACCACTAACCTTTTGTACTTTTATCAGTCCACTTCTTTGGGTATTTGTTGACATTCAACCTGTCGCTTTAGGTTTCATGGCATCGCTTTCATGTTCAATAGCGTTCATGGCATCACTTTCATGTTCAATCGCTTGATCGCTTTCACGTTCAATCCCTTCATGAACATGAAAGCGATGCCATGAACACTAAGCCAATTTCCACTAATTAGTTTTAGCGTTCATGGCATCGCTTGCCATGAACGCCTTTGAACATGAAAGCGATGCCATGAACGCCTATTGAACATGAAAGCGATGCCATGAACGCTTAGCATCGCTTTCATGAACACTAAGTGGAAAAGTCTCTCGGGTTGATATTGGCATCGTGGAACTCTGCCATGAACGCCTATTGAACATGAAAGCGATGCCATGAACGCTTAGCATCGCTTTCATGAACACTAAATGGAAAAGTCTCTCGGGTTGATAACTTGATATTGGCATCGTGGAACTCTCCTGCCTTTGACAGGTGTCACTGGTGTATCCAACTAAGTCCCATCATTTCTAGTAGTGTAGGATTCAGCCCATCCAAAATCGAGCCTTTAAGTGCCTCCATGGTTTCCAAACTTTTGACCACTAGGCTGTGCTTCCAACATAGGCTTTTTTAACTCAACCGTTGTCGTCGGCTACAAGATTAACATGTTTGCTCCAACCAAAGTACTAATATTTCTAGTAAAGTGCAGGATTCAACCCATCCAAACTCAGGCTTTAAGGGCCTCCATGTCTACAATAGTTTCCAAATTCTCGAGCACTAGGTTGTGCTTCCAAAACTCTCAATAGTTCATCGGGGGGTGTATCTAAGTTCTGGAAAGTTCAAACTCATCCTGAATGTACAGAGTTCGATAGTAACCAACATTAAGAATAGCTCACCATCTTCATCTTGGAGTACCCACATTTTGCTTCTATTCTATCGAATTAGAGTTGCCAGATAAAAATACTTAGTATTCCTGTTTCCAAAAGCAATCCTTTGCTCACTGACCCTTGTAACTAGTACAATTTTTCATGCTCCAACACGAGCTTGCATTTATTTTTTAAACTACTCCTCAAGCTCAGTTAAGTAAACTCCCTTCGTCAGAATTTTATGCTTACCATTTTTTGACCTGACGAAGCACTCACAAAATTACACTTAAAGACTATTTAGGTAAAAATGAATGGTTGGTCGGATGCATCAACAATCAAAATCAACCGGAACGATAGGATAGCAGTATCCTCTATTTGTTGATAATCTTATAAAATCGACCATTTTAGTTAGGTTATATCATCAATGGCTAGTGGTCCATAGGCATTGATAATGCTAAATGGTTAAGACCCAAAAACTACCTGTTGAAGAGAGGAAGACGCTTGACTTAAGCGATTCAGATTCCTGGCATTGCTGCCTAGAGGAAGATGCTAATGAACGTTATTAAATCCTCAAGAGAACGACTTACAACTCAAACTCTCGCAACTTAGTCCAAAATATGTAGTTCTTTAAATCTCCATAAATATATGAGCAAAACACTATCTAATAGCTCTTTTCATGACTTATACCCTAAATTCAAGAACTGCCTCACATTTGATTGTATCAGGCAGTTTTCCATTCGGGGTAATAGTTACCGCAACTCCAGAGGTAGCAGAACTTGAATGGTAATCAAGTTCTTAATATATCACACCTGGAATCTCTAGTATCAAGGTCAAGTCAACATAAGGGCAAACTTCATTCCCTAAAAATATAACTTCCTCAGCAGAGCTTCTAATTCAAATAAGATGACATAAAGAATCAAATGTCAAAGTAGTAGATGTTTGTATTGCCAGCAATCCACAAATTTTTATTCCAAAGTGAAGCAATGCCTGCCCAATATGAAGCCGGGTAGGTAAGTAGCTCAGTTGTCAAGCTTTGGACTAGTCACCACCATATTTTCATGTCATAAAAAGTAGCATGCAACATATATACTAAAGCTAATAGCAAAAATAGAACAACCTGAATAGTAAACACAGATACCCAGCATTCCCAAGATGGTTTACACTCTTTACCCCTAAAAGGTGTAAACTACTACTTTTGAGCTCCATTCATAATCAAATGGCTTCATCTCTCCATGACATAAAAGAAGTCATTTCAATCAAATTGAAGAACCTATAGCATATAACTTAGATCCAATGCTTCCTACCAATACTTCAGCTCACAACCAGAGATCGGTTCTCACATAAATTTTTTACCATATGATTGCTTTTACAAATTGCATTTTCTCTACCACTTATAGTACACTGATATATCCATCAATTAAAGCTTAAAACTAACAAGTTAATTATTAAGATAAATTAAAGCTAAATCACAATTACACAACTATTTTCATTAGAGGATTCTACAAAGAATGTTTATGTATACAGAAGCAATCAGATTTCAAAGCTACAAGAGACGTTGATGTATCCCCTAAACATAGTACATGCACACTTATATTCTTAACCTTATCATATGAAGTAGTCTTATTTGATAAATCACAAAATTAACATTGTTAGAATGTTGGAACATTTAAATATGAATTCTTTTATTGACTTTTCATAATAAAACTGTTAACATTAATTCATCGTAGAATGTCTAGCTTTTGATGGTAAAAATGAGCTTCGCTGGAAGGAATGTGGTAAAACTGTCCCTAATAAAAAACAAATTAATGCATAACAAATCCCCTCATCAAACATTAATCACCCTTTGCCTTCCATGACCGATCTTCTTCTCAAAGTTTTTTAATATCATCCAAACTAACACTCTTTATTTATTATTAGTATCTCATTTTATGTTATGAAGTTATCATATGAACATCTGATTGTATATACTATATGTTGTATTAAGTTTCCTCGTATCTTCAAGAGAACATAGATGGAAATGGATGCGATAATGGTGTCCCGATGGTCATATAGGATTAGACAAATCGGTTATTTCAGAACAGTGTTCGATTACAAAACTATGTCTATTTATCCTGACGATTATAAAGTTTATCAATCAGGTATGTATGTGTTCAAATTTGACTTCCTAATAGTTGAAAGAGGGTATCAATTCACCAGACCTTGAGGCACGATCTTTAACTATTTCAACTGATGACTTGGAGCGTGCAAGGAGATTTCTTAGGAATTCAGACATTAGAAACTCATTTACCTTTTCTACTGGCTCTAATATCATTTAAAATAAAAAATAATTATTTCTTTTCCTTTTCAAAGAAATATTAGGCATAGAACTTTATTAATTATTTTGTTTGTAAGAATTGTTAAACTTCTAATTAAGATCTTGTAGTACTTAGCAATATATATATATATTTACTTTCCAACATTTAAAATTTTAGGTATATTTATCTTTTTATGCCCAATATTTACTTTCCAATATCGTTTTATAGGATTTAAAATTAAATAAAACATAAAAATAAAAACACAAATTTTTCCAAGACAAATGAGAAGAAAAAGGTTGTGTCTCTGAATCTGAGACACTAAAGTTCGCAACCTTGTGTGAACTTCAAGTTAGGTCTGAATGGAAGAGAAGGAAATTTCGTGCCTGTGCTTTACGGGTTGATAATGTCTGCTCTTCGACCCTTTTTTTTAGTATAACTAATTAATTTGTATATGCTAATATATTACAACTACTTAGTCATTATAGATTTTTTATGGCATCAAAGATTATATTTTAGCTTATCTTCTTTAATTGATTATGATGGTTTAGAGAAAGCCTCAATTGCCTTTTTTCCAAATTTAGTTTCAGCCGTGACTAGACGAGTCATGAAGCTTAAATATAGGAGTTTTAATGATATAATATTATTTTCTATAACATATAATAAGTTCTACATGTTAGAAACATAATTGGAGCTTAATAGCAATGTTTACATAAAGATTCTTCTATTTCTATAACAAAGAAAGAAGATTAAAAGTTTTGAATAAGTTTTACAATAAAGAAAACAAATGTAGGAAAGTTATAGTATCTAACACACAAACGTAGGAAAGTTATAGGATCTCTAACACATAAATGTAGGAAAGTTATAGAATCTCTAACACATAAATGCAGGAAATGTAATGACATACGCAACGATGATCTTCAAAGATCTCCCCTGCTTACCATTTAGCGGGGATCAAAACGACATGTTAAAAAACAATGGAATAATAGCACAACTTGCCATGTCATGACGAGAGTTTATGATAGCACAGCTTGCCATGTCATGACGAGAGTTTACAGTCTGATGCTCTAAGGCTCTGTTTAGTTTGGATGTCAACTAATGGAATGTGAAATAATTAAATCGTTAATCAATTCGCAAACTATCCCCAAATTGTTCTTAGCGCAAGTAAATAAAAATCACAACTGCAAAATAATGAAAACACCGACATTTGGAAACGCAGTTCGGCACACTTTGCCTACGTTTGCAAGCCCTCACCCAGATTAAATTCTTTCACTGTAGTTCACAAAAAATTACACAAGATTGATCTACCCCGTAAGACCTAATCTATGTAACCGACCCACAACCTAACTACCCGTGAAAGATTTTCACACCCAATAGTATGACCGCCTCGTACTAACCTCGACAGAGGATTTTCTCAACACTCCTTTGAAAAACAAGAACAGTAATTAAATCACTCAAAGATAATAATAAGTAAAACAAAGAATGATAACTTCCCAGATCTGAAATTCTTCAACAGTAGGATAAAGTTGCTCCACCGAGAAACCACGCATCCATCAACACTAATAACCTTCTTCAAAGATCCAGGAAAATCAGCAACCCAAAGTCATGCGTGATCTCTTATCAGCTATCAACAGTGGGTCAAAAGTGCAGCCCCACCAATCATACGCAGCCAACAAAACCAAAACCCCTTCTTTTATTTCGTGACCCACACAACCCTTGAAAACCAATATTCATGCATTTGTTTTTAAAACCAAAAAGGAAACCTCCTGCAGATTTTTTTTAAACCACCGTCTATAGCAAGGCACCTCCCATAATTAGGAGATATACGCATATATTAAAAGATTTCAAAGAATCCACTAAATATTTCATCCTTATCAACATGGATTTCTAATAAAAGACAAACTCCATCTTTTATATGTCCAATTTAAAAATGTCAAAACCAAATAAAGAATATATAAAATATATTCTAACAATTCTCATTCAAATTTAATGCACCAAATGAAATTTCAATGCTTTCCCATCTAAGATTATCTTCCAAGTCATTGACATCTACCAAATTCGGTTCTTCAAAAACTCAATCCGTCAAAAAACAAATAATATCAATAGAAATTGGATCAGTTGAACTACTTATGCTATTAAGACTCCTAGTAAATAATAAAATTTAATTATTCAAAAATTACAAGAAATTATATTAAAATTAATAATGGTAATAACATATCTTTCCCAAAGCTTTAAATTTTAACGAACAAAAACCAAGTCATTCAACCTCTTATGCTCCAATCTATTCCTTTTCTTCGAATGGATAAATTCAAACGTGCTCCAGTTTTATTTACAGCCTGTTGCACTGACACATCAACTTAAAATTGAATTGCAAACCTTTTCAATTCTAGAACATCATTTTCGAATTGATCCCACTAAGAAACTGTAAGTCGTAAGATAACAAAAGTAGCGTTATAAATAAAATAAAGTGACAATTAATTTTCAACAAATAAGAAAAAGGAAACAACTAATACCTAGAGAAAATTTTTCTCTTTGTCGAATAGCAATCAACATTTCAAAATCCCTATTATTGGCTTTTCTTCATTAACAGCCAAGCGAAGCAGCTTGACTAAAGGCTCACAAGCTCGGATAACAAATTAGCATTGAGATCAAAATTCTTTATCTTCTATTATAATTTTACAAATCTTTACTCCAGCATTAGACCTAATATGCTGAGAAGCAATCCACTTATCATTTGTAAATATTTGTCTTAACTCTTTCTTCATCATAACAAAAGACTGAAGTGATAAGCAATTTGTTTCAAATTTTGTCACAACAGGATAACACAAATTCTTACCATTTGTAAATTTCTTTCTCATTAAATTCAATACCCATACACGATTATAGATGAACTTGATCACCTTTTTAGCTTTCTGCATAGTCTCATTAATAATAGGAAAATACCTAGGATCCCCTATATTCTCCAGTATTAGGTTAATGCAACGTACAATACAAGGAGTTCAAAAAAAAGAATTATACTTATTCTACAACCTTTTTCCTACCACTTTATAAGCGAAATCATTGTCTATAATAAATTGAAAAATATTTTCTAGTCCCACTTCATTCACAACTTCATTACATATTTCAAACAAAGTCGTAGTATTCCTAATAAGGTTAGATGCATCAATAGATCTGAAAAGCATTGAGTCATTTATAGAACAAACCAAAAAATTAATAATAGACTCTTGTATCCTACTTGTCCAACCATCACACATGATTGAATATCCATAAGTATCTCAATTCACTCTTCTTTCTGTCAAATAATTTCTAATTTCAGAAATAGAATAACTCAAAAGTTTACCTCTTAAGTCATCAATCGAAGGACTTTTGTTAGACCCCGAACCTTTCTATTAAATGAGAAATTGTTGGCGATTAGTTATGTGTAAATAAAAAGTGAATTCTTGAATTGTTGAAAGGAAATAAAAAAGATGGTTTAGGTACAAGATGGATTATAGGTGATATGTTGGAAGTTAAAAGCTGGAAAAATGTAATTGAAATATGTTCATTGAGTATGCTTCGATGTTTTAGCCATAACTTTTGCTCTTGTTATCCAAATGAGATGATTCTTAATTTGAATTAAACTAGAGAGATAAGGCTACAAATTGTCTGATGAAATCGAGTTTTAATTCAGTCTCTAAGATAATCAATTTTTAGATGGAAGTTGAGCACAGAATATTGTTTTCGTATAAGAACAGTCCGAAAATATTTGGGGTATAACTTTTAGACTATGGAACCAAAGTGAATGATTTTAATGTCATTAGAAATTTGAGAAAATGAGGAACATTTTTTCTAGAAGAAAGTGCTATTAAATTCCTTCAATTGCATGATTAGAAAAGGTCTTGATTTTTGGAAGGAGTTAAGCATGATTTTAAATAATTTTAAGGTCTTGCTAGATTAATTATTTTATTTGGAGATAATTATTGTGCTAATTTTGGTTGGATTTTAAAGTATGGTTTAGTTGAATTAAGTAGCAAGAGTATGGTTGAATGAGGGCTTTTTGGGAAGATCACTAAGCCATTTAAGTTATAAGGCTTATATGTAAGGGTAAAGTGGTCATTGCTCACTCATTAACGGCAAAATTGAAATAAGACATGTGGGTTGTCTTTTAAGGAAGAGGGAAGCACGAAATTTTGAAGAAAAAAACCAAAGAAAAGAGAGAAAAAAGGGGAGAGTTCGGTGGACAGAGGAGAGAAAGAAGAAAGAAGACAAAAGCTAGGTCTTGATTTTTCTAAGCTTTTAAGAGGGATTTGGAAGTTATTCAAGAAGATAAAAAGGTAGAAGAACATGAGAGCTTCCATTCAAGCCAAGAAACTACTTATTTGGTGAAGGATCATGGCAAGGGCATTTTTGAATCTTTGGACTTTTTTGAGGGTTTTGGTTCATATAGCTTAAGAAATGTATGAGTTTAAGTTTTCTAAGATCAATTTCATGATTATGTGTTATGGGTTATCCAATTTGAATTCCTTTTGATTTGGGAATTTTGTCATGGATGAAGGAGATTAAGAGAGGCAAGAGAAGCAAGAGGGGATGCATTTTGAACAAGTAGTAAGCAAGAAATTTGAATGTGGGTTTCATGTTTATAATTTGAGTAATGACCCATTAATGTGTTTTCAAAATCAAGAAAGAAAAATGATTTCAATTGCTTCATTAAATATTGCTTTTGATTGATTGAGAAATTGCTATATGTTTTGTTGTCTGAAATTTTGGTGATGAATTGTGAATTGCTAAATGAAAGGGGTTTTTCGAAAAATTGCATGTCTATGAAAAACAAGTTTCCAAAATGTTGTCATTTGGACAATCTGTTTTGAAGTTCACGAATTACGTGTTATGTAGGTTTGTGGTGGTCCCCTAAGTTAAGTGACGTGCATGTTGACCTGCCTGCTAATGGCATGGAGCTCCTTCCTGGACTCCCATAAGCTTACAGCTATGCGAAACCATTTTGTGGGATTGCGATAGTACGTTTTGTTCACGGGTACACAGGACCCTTATGGGAAATGTGTAGTACGTTCTATTTTTGGATCCACCCGAACCGTTTCTGATGTGCTTATATGTTCATGTTTTGTGACAAGTTTCGATGAATTCATGATTTATGATGTTTTTGAATTGCTTGATAAGTTACGAATTTGAAAATATGTGACATGGATTTCAATTTGAACTTTACAATGGAAATAAATATTTCAATAGTTTTCAATATGGAAGTCTTCTTTCCCATTGTTCAAGAACAAAACCAATCCGACACTTGTGGTGAAATGTATGGCAATTGTGTCAAGACATGTTACTGCATGATTGAGAGTATAAGCATATTGGATTCTTTTGATCATATCTTCCTTATCTGACCTCCAAATGAAGGGATTCTTAAAGCAATGGATTCCTAAGAAATGTGTCTATTTCTCCATGAAAATATGTATCTTTTGGATTTTATTTGAAATTTTTTTTGATGGAATGAAAATGAGGAATCGGTTGTGAGAGCATGAGTAGGTTATGAACACCCTTTAGCTTTTTAAGCATATCTTGACCTATAGATCTTCGATTAAGATGATTCTTGCTTCAAAGAAAACTAGAGACATGGAGCTATGATTTCTTTGAAGAAGTCAACTTGAAATTCTAGCTTGGAGATTGGCAAATTCTATTCACAAATAAGAGAAATGAGTTCGAGTATGGTGATTAATTAGTATGGGCATGCCATTGAACAAATTGTGAGGAAATTTTTGGGATGTTATGAGAATCAAAATGAATTGATGATGGCTAATGTGGGTTAAATGGAATAACCCTTCAAGGTAATATGCACGCTCACGCGTTTCACGATTTTCTGAAGAGTTGGATTCCAGAATCAAACGGGATCCAATAGATCTGGTATCAGGGCAAGCGTTGGATTCGGGAAACTAGATCCAACAATTGTATGAGACCGCAATAGTTGGGTTTCGAAAACTGGACCCAACAGAGGTGGTATCAGAGCAAGCGTTGGACTCCAGACTCAAGTGGGATCCAACAGGATGACCTTTCATCGCGATGAAACCAGAGAATTCAAGCAGAAACCTTTCGGGAAGAATTTGCCACGGTGAAGACCTGATGTCATCACGGTGAAATCACAGGAATTCCAACAAGACCTTTCAGGAAAATTTCACCAGTAACGAAGTCACAACTACCTACCTGGAATACCTTTCGGAAAAGGTTTGCCGTGGTGAACTCATCCTATTGCCGCGACGAAGCAGTCGAATTAGCACCAGACCTGAACTATTTTCAAAAAAATTCACTAACTGTAAAGACCCGACCCGACAACCCATTTTGAAAAGAAGCCTATTGTGGGATAAGTTTGAGAGAACTGACATATATATACATCGATTATTATCATCATCGAGGGATATCATCTTACACCATCGTTCTCTCGCATCTCTCATCTCTCTCTCATTTTTTCTGCATTTTCACCGCCGACTTCCATCATGGTTAACTTGGATTCTCTCCTAGTTGTGAAGCCTCTGAGAGTTATGCGTGGCTAGGAATTTTCCCTTCCTTTTGAAGATGTAGCAATGGTTGGATTTCCATGAGCTTAAGAGGGGAGTTGTTAATCCATGTTCAGCTATGAGTTTACAAATTCCTAAGTTTAGGATTTGTGATTTGTAGTTGAATGTACTTGATTATAGTTTAATCAAATGTTGGATATTCATTGTGTAGTTGAATTGGTTTATGTAGAACTTTGGGCTTAAAATATATGAAGTCTCATATATGTCAACTTGTGATCTTGTTGATTCTCTATTATCTTGCATGGTTGTGTTTAATATTTAGTTGATGTTGGATTTCATTTAACCCATTGCATTGGCAAATCCTACCACACACAATAAGAGCGCTTAACGGGATCTTAAGAAATGGAGTCCTATTGATCAAGATCCTAGACTTAAAGAGTCCTTTAAGGTTTTCATTTTTAAGCTTAGTAATTTCCACTCCCAACAAATTAGTTCTTAACTATGATAGCCAAAGCTCATTTTGAAGAGGATTCTATCACTCTTCGATCATTTGTTTTAATATTTCCGTTTTTCTATTCCCAAAAATCCAAAAATACATTTTACATACTTTTTACAATTCATTTTAGTTCAATTAATGTTTTCAAA
>JANITX010000007.1:67674274-67686718 GCA_027564395.1 Erythroxylum ulei
TTAAATATTGGAAAGTGTGTATAATATATATATATATATATATATATATATCATTATATTATATTATATATTGTTTACGGTATTCCAATATTTCTATTTATAATTATTTTAATTATTGTTCATATATATTAATGATTAAGAATCATAGTCAACTTAAATTACGATATTTTAATCTTATTAACATCATAATTTTAGGTATGTTTTCTTCTTATACCCAATATTTACTTTCCAATATCTTTTTATAGGATTTAAAATTAAATAAAACTTAAAATAAAAACACAAACTTTTCCAAGACAAATGAGAAGAAAAAGTTCGCAACCTTGTGTGAACTCCTCTCTCTGGGTTCCCTTGGTTTCTGTGAAAAGAAGAAACTCAAGAGCTCAAGTTAGGTCCGAATGGAAGAGAAGGAAATTTCGTGTCTGTGACTCGCAACCTTTTTATTCTGTGTGTGTGTGCTTTACGGGTTGATAATGCTTTGCTTTGACACTAACACACACACGCAACCCACGCACGCAGTTGTGTCATATCATAAAGAATGCGCTTTGGATTCTTAGGGAAGAATTGGTTTAGAGTGTTGGGTGGCACTGAGTTGAGTGAGGCAAGATAGTCATACATAATCTTTATTTGTGCCAACCCTATAGTAAATAACTATGCCTCGCTTTTCTCCATTTTATATATACCAAAGTATTAAAAATCGAACTGAATTGTTTGATTTAATCAAAAAAAAATTAAACTGGTCAATTTTTATATATTAAAAATTATTAGGTAAAATTGAATTATATTATTGACCTATTCAAATATTTTTCGATCGACCAAACGGTCCGATCTAATTTTTAAAACCTTAGGAGAAAACATCAATTGTCTTTTTTTCAAAATTAATTTGAGCCGTTACTAGACGCGTAATGAAGCTTAAATATAGGAGTTTTAATGATATAATAATATTTTGTATAACATATAATGAGTTAGAAACAGAATTTGAGCTTAATAACAATATTTACATAAAAATTCTTCTATTTCTATAACAAAGAAAGAAGATTAAAAGTTTTCAATAACTTTTACAATAAAAAAAAACAAATTTAAGAAAGTTATAGGATCTAACTGAAGGCCGAAATATTTCTAAGATTTAGGGGACATTTGATTCTATTTTTTCAGTTTTTATTTTTATTTTAATAAAAAAAAAGAACTCGTCATTGTTAGATAAAACTTAAAAAGTCAAATGGACAAATTTTTCTGATGTAAAGACATACGCAACGAAGAAAAAAGGTTGTCGAATCAACACATTATAGAATGATAGCACAGCTTGTCATGTCATGACCAGAGATTACTGTCAGATTCTCTAACTAAAAGTAAAAGCAAAAGAGTGGTAATCTCATGTTCCCGATCCTATCGAACTAGTTACTTCATTCCTACTCCATAATAGGTACCAAACCGCGCGAAATCTTTTGTTACTTCATTCCTATGTAACCAATTTTAAGTATTAATTAGTCTTTATTGAACTTTAATTACAAATAGTTATTTATAATTAATTTTTAATAATTAATAATTAGTTTTAATTAGATGTTTTATGCATATATTTGTTTTAATTTTTGTCAACTAGTGTTTTTAAGAATTCCCATTAATTTTGTAAAAAGGATACACGTGAAAAAAATGATAAAGGCAATTAGGAAATTTTTAATGTAAGATAATGCTTATAAAATCGACCATTTTCTCTACGTTACTTTGTCAATGGCTAATGCGTCAAAGGCATCGATAGTGTTAAATGATTAAGACCCAAAAATTACCTATTGGAGAGAGGAAGCTACTTGACTGAAGTGATTCTGATTTCTAGCATTGTTGTCTAGAGGAAAATGCTAATGAATGTTATTAAATCACCGAGAACAATTTACAACTAAAATTCTAGCAGCTTAATCCAAATTATATAGTTCTTTAACTCTTCATAACCATACGAGCAAAACACTATCTAATAGCTCTTTTCACGACTTATACCTAAATTCAACAACTGCCTCACATTTGATTGTATCGGTCAGTTTTTCATTCGGGGTAATAGTTACCGCAATTCTCAAACCCCAATTCCTTTGTCATCTGCATGAGAATGATGACAAAGGAACCAAGCCCAATTCCTTTGTCATCTGCATGAGAATGATGACAAAGGAACCTTGTTGTCACTATTATGGTGATCTTTTCCTTTTCGTTCAAGCTCAAATCCCACCATGACCTTGTTGTCACTGTCATTGTGATCTTTTCCTTTTCGTTCACCGCGGTCATGGTGTATCAGTTTGCAATCAACCAAATAAATTAGAAAATCTCTTAACTTATCCTCGTTAATGAACTCAGCTTGAGTTAATATATGCCACGGTTGAGAATCTATTCCTTCTATTGGTTAATTTTTAGTTGAAAGGTCAAGAATAACCTTAATTTTATATCTGAATAAAACTTAGGTTAACATGTATACAAATTAAACTTTATCAATTTTAAAGAGAGAATTTTTGTAGCGTCATATTTTTTGGGTTACATTGTTGCATGACTCTTTAAAATTAAATATTTTTATAAAAATACATAAAATTAAATAAATAATTAAAAATATTTATAAACTTTAATTTTTTTATAAATCAAATTAATAAAAAAATTTAATTAAACATTAACAAAACTATTAATTAACAAATTCCTAACTTTATCAAGCTTTAACTCTTAAAAGAATATTCAACGAAATACTAAGATATATAATATTTATACCTTTATTTTTTTTAATCATGTCCTTATAAATTATTTTTACACATAAACAGCTAATGCTAAAGAGTTAATTTTACCAAACATTATTAACAAGCAACTAATACAATTCGCTGATCAAATCAGCTGTTATAAGCAGCTATCAGTTTTCTTTCACAATATTTGTCTTGCCTTTTGACGTTTCACTCAATTTCACCGGAAGAAAACATGAAATACAACACCAAACCAACCACAAAGACGGAAAGGAATTAAGAATAATGAATGACTATTTTCATTAATAGCATTTAACCAACTAGAAAATCATATGCTTCGGCCTAAATTAAAAACTACCTGCCTCTACGCAAGAGGTGTACTTTCAAAGTTTCACCCAACAAGTCTCCTTTCTTCATCTTCCTTGATTAGTCAAGCTTCCCCTTCATCTTCCTCTCTATCTCTATGGTCTCAATAAAGAGATATGAGAGACCATAGAGATATGAATTAACTAATCAATCATTTGAGCCAAAAAAATTAATAGATATCTTTTTAATCTACTATATAATTGTAATAAAAAGGTTTTTTAGTGAATGATTTAAGACTATAAAAATATAAATAGAGTTGTTATGTGCTATTTGATTTTATTTTGTTATTTTATTCTTTATTTTTCATATTTTGGTTAATATTTATGTTTTTTATTAAATAATGTCAGCTATAAAATTATATTTCATTTATATGATGAAAATAATTAATATATCTAAAAATGAATTAAGTTTTATTTAGAGAGGAGATAGAGAGACCGGAGAAAAGAGAGAAAAGGGAGAGAGAGAAACTTAGGTAGTTTGATTTCACTTTTATTTTCATGTTGTAATTTTTATTTTTTATTTTTTAAATAAAAATAAAATATATTTAATTGTTAATATTAATGTAGTATTATGTTTATCTAATAAATAAAACCTAAAGATAAAAACACAAAATTTTCCGACCTAAACACAAATGCACAACGCGAACATATTTGTCATCGCTTTCATGAACACAGTTATATTCATGAACACAGAGTGGAAAAGTCTCTCGCGTTGATATTGGCATCGCGGAGCTCTCCTACCTTTGACAGGTGTTACTGGTGTCTCCATCCAAGTCCCATCATTTCTAGTAAAGTGTAGGATTCAGCCCATCCAAACTCGAGGCTTTAAGGGCCTCCATAGTTTCCAAACTTTTGACCATTAGGCCGTACTTCCAACATAGTCCAAAATTTTGTTTAAACTCGGGCTTAGGCTTTTTTTAACTCAACCGTTCGTCTGCTACAAGATTAACATGTTTGCCTCCAACCAAGTACCAATATTTCTAGTAAAATGCAGGATTCAGCCCATCCAAACTCTGGCTTTCAGGGCCTCCATGTGTACCATAGTTTCCAAACTTCTCGAGCACTAAGTTGTGCTTCCAAAATTCTCAATAGTTCACGGGGGGGTGGATCTAAGTTTTGGAAAGTTTAAACTCATCTTGAATGTACAGAATTCGATTGCAATCAACATTAAAAATATATCCTTGTAAGAGCTCACCATCTTCATCTTGAAGTACCCACATTTTGCTTCTACTCTATCGAATTAGAGTTGCCAGACAAAAATACTTAATATTCCTATTTCCAAAAGCAATCCTTTGCTCACTGAACGTTGTAACTAGTACAATTTTTCATGCTCCAACACAAGCTTACATTTATTTTTGAAACTACTCCTCAAGCCCAGTTAACTCCCTTTGTCAGAATTTTATGCTTGTCATTTTTTGATCTGACGAAGCACTCACAGAATAACACTTAAACTATTTAGGTAAAAATGAATGGTTGGTTGGGTGCATCAACAATCAAAATCAACCGGAATGATAGGATAGCAGTATCCTCTATTTGTTGATAATCTTATAAAATCGACCATTTTCTTTAGGTTATTTCATCAATGGCTAGTGGTCCAAAGGCATTGATAATGCTAAATAGTTAAGACCCAAAAACTACCTGTTGAAGAGAGGAAACCACTTGACTCAAGCGATTCTGATTCCTGGCATTACTGCCTAGAGAAAGATGCTAATGAATGTTATTAAATCCTCAAGAGATCGACTTACAACTCAAATTCTAGCAAGCTTAGTCCAAAATATATAATTCTTTAAATCTCCATAACCATATGAGCAAAACACTAACTAATAGCTCTTTTCATGCTTATACCCTAGACTCAAGAACTGCCTGACCTTTGATTGTATCGGGCAGTTTTCTATTCGGGGTAATAGTTACTGCAGTTCCAGAGGTAGTAGAACTTGAATGGAAATCAAGTTCCTAATATATCACACCTGGAATCTCCAGTATCAAGGTCAAGTCAAAATAAGGGCGAACTTCATTCCCTAAAATATGACTTCCTCCACAGAGCTTCTAATTCAAATAAGATGACAGAATCAAATGTCAAAGCAGGAGATGTTTGTATTGCCAACAATCCACAAATTTTTATTCCAAAGCGAAGCAATGCCTGCCCAATATGACGCCGGGTAGGTAAGTAACTTAGTTGTCAAGCTCTGGATTAGTCACCACCATATTTTCATGTCATAAAAAGTAGCATGCAACATATATACTAAAGCTAATTGCAAAAATAGAACAACCTGAATAGTAAACACAAATACATTCCCAAGATGGTTTACACTCTTTACCCCTAAGAGGTGTAAACTGTACTGCTTTTGAGCTCCATTCATAATCAAATGGCTTCATTTTTCCATGCCATAAAAGAAGTCATTTCAATCAAATTGAACAACCTTGAGCATATAAATTAGATCGAATGCTTCCCACGAAGACTTCGGCTCACAACCAGAGATCGGTCCTCAAATAAGAAAATTTTTGCCACTTTGAGCTCCATTTATAATTAATATATCCATGAAAACAGCCATGTAAATTCAAGTTATTGCAACTCCATCCAGAAGTTTAAAAGAACAAGTAACGAAAAATCGTATGCCTGTTGTAATAGATGAGCTAGAACAAATAAACCATCACCAGCTTCCACGCGCAGTAGGAGAATGGGATGAGACGCGCAAGAAGTCTCCAGAAGCAATTACGCAATAAACATGAGCTTAATGGGTTAATACATAATACACAAGCCCAAGTCCAAATAATACAATCGGTTATAGCATGCTCTAGACTCTTCTACTGTATGCCTATATACACACACACTCAACTATCAATAAATGCTACTGAAAAGAGAATATTTGTTTTTTATTACAGTATAGTTTCAACAGTATATTAGGTAGGTTATATCAGGCGAGATTACTGAAAAGAAAATGGTAGATACAAAAATAATAAACGATCATGTTAAGGATGAAATAAAAATTAAGGAGGAATAAAAAACACCTGAGATAATTAGAGGTGTAATTTCAGCATCGTTATACTGATCATAAGTTGAAGGTTGGTCATTTTTTGCGGGCGAAAGCGAAGGCTTTTCAAGTTTATGAGCATCAATTTTTCTATAGTAAACAACAGTAAATTGTTGCACTGCATCTGATGATTGAATGTTTGCTGGTTTGACATGGAGAAGAAACGTATTGGTTTTCAATTCTGTGTGTAGGTTCTCTAACGGGAGATGGATGTTCTTATAATGCAAATAAAAAAATGTCTATTGTCAGTGAAATAACTACATAAAGATAATTGGGGGCATATTAAATTAGAAATGTAGATGAAAGACGGAAGGAAAAATATAACCTCATTGGAATATTGCATAGCTTCAAGCGCGGAGAAATTTAAAAGTTTTTCAGCTAGGTCGCCGAAAATCGAAACCGTGATAGTCCCTGTTTTGTCAGTTAAATCTATGTCATATCGGCACCTATACAATAAAGTTAGAATAGAAAAAAAGATTTTATATGTACAATAAAATAGATGTCAGCGAAAAGGTGATGAGTGTGAGTGAAAAAGTCGCACAGGCGACATGTAAGTAAAAAGTAATGTCAAAATTACAAAATATAGATGGAAGGAAAAAGGAACAAATTAAAGATTGAAAATAGAAGGGACAAACCTTGGTTCAGCTGTTACTTTTTCTCTGCAAGAATTACAAGTGAAAAGAACTTTATATGCAGCAGTTGTAGAGCGAAAGCATTTCTTGCATGCTATATACCAGTATTTTTGTAAAATGTGTTTAAAGGAAATTTTACCTTGAATCCATGATATCTGGGAAAAAATTGATAAAAAGATTTAGAGAAACAAGTTTTAAATGAAATATTGAATAGGAATATGTAAATGTGATTACCTTGGGGGTAGAATTTAAAAACATGATTTTGGTGATTTTTTTGTGAGATCCAGAAGATATATCAGGATTATATTTGAGGTAAGATCGTTCGTCGATGAGGTTTTTAATTTCCTTATTATTTTCTCGTGCCCTGTAACATAATAATTATATTAATGAAAATAATAGAAATTTGAAAATTTTCTATATAATTTGTGACGTAATATTTAAAATGTTGTAGGTAAGATAATGGATTACCAATTTTTAAGATTTGTAACTTTGTGTATTGGTGGGTCAACGAGGATTGTTGAGTCAAACCATATTGATAATGCAACACCTAACATTTGAAATTGTAAGTTTAAGATAGAATAAAAAGGTAAATAATAATACGTAATACTATGAGGAAGGAAAAAAATACCATTATAGAAGTTGACTTTGAGCCTTCTACAGGCAATAATTGGATAAGAGTGAAGGGATTCCGTAATGCGTTGGCCCTCGTTGTCAACAAAAGAATTCCACAGTGATAGTATGATTGTTTGGTGCCTAATAAAAAACAAGAGATGTTAGAAAAATGTAGAATTTTTCTTACTTTCATGGAAAATATTAAGAAAGACAGAGAATTAAAATTACTCTTTGTTGGTGATAACAAATTTTTGTATAATTGAAGCTCTTCCATCTTTGACGATTTCTTTTTTATCTAACACTTCAATAACGACGGCTAAAATATCTATCATGTGTTAAAGATAAATATAATTAGTTTTAAGAAAATTTTGTGAACATTGTATGAAGAAATATATTAAGCATTTAACCAACTGATTTTTGCTTGTCATTAACACAGTCCATGAGATTCTTGAAAAGTGTGAAGTTGAATTTGACAGGGATGATTGTTTCGTTTTCTGTCATAGGCTCGATGATAGTGCGGTTAGTAATAATCCACTGTATTTTTAAATTTTCGGTTTGGTATTGAGGTGGAATCGATTTCACAATCGCATTAGAAATGATATATTTCTTACATGGCTGTAAGATGTTGCCAATTCTTTGGATATCATTGTTGAATGTGATACCCTCAACTTGTGATCCCTATTAGTTATAAGGCAATTATTAATAGGTAAGTTTTAAAAATGTAAAAAGAAGAAAGTGTAATTGATATACCTTAGAATTGCAGAATATAAACTTTTGTTTTTTAGATGGTGTAGCAAGCGAATCGATGATATGTTGTTTTTCTTGCACTATTATTTCACAAGACCACCATTGTGCTCCAAAGAAAATATCCTTCATTAATAAACGATTTTTCATGCTGAAAGAATATGTTAAATGGTCAAGTGAAGAGAAAGAATTATTCATATGAAATTAAATTATGTGAACTGATTAAAGAAACAAGTAACATACCTTTGAGGAAATTTGATGTTTTATAATTTGACCAATTGAAAAATTTCAGGGAATATTTCTTGTTTTTTTATCGAAGTCTGAAGATTCAAAAGTTCCAGGAATAATAAGAACTTTAATTGATTTAGGAGTTCGAGCTCTTGATAGAGCTACATATAGTTGTCCGTGTGAGAATACAGGTTGACGGAGATAAATTCGTACATGATCAAGTGTTTGACCTTGAGATTTATTTATGGTCATTGTAAAACACAGACGAATTGGAAATTGTGTTCTGATGAAAGGAATTCCATTTTTTTTGTTCTCTGAAGATTGTAAAGGAATTTTAGGTATAAAAATAAATTTTCCTTTGTGAGGTCCAAAAACAATTTCGGTAGAAATTGTATAATCTTTTAGTTGTTTGCATATCAACCTTGTTCCATTGCATAATCCCTCAGCTGGATTTAAATTTTTGAGAAGCATAATTGGAGAGCCTTCTTTCAGTAAAAGCTTATGTGGAGGTAGGCCTTTAGGATTTAAAGAATTGAGAAAATCTTGATAATTAGCTTGATGTCTTTGGTCAATCGTCTTGTCAAAACTCACATATGAATGCATATTTCCTGCTAATTTTTGAATCATGATGTCATTAATTTCATCAACACAACTATTTGTTGGACATAGCACGCATCTGTTTATCATCTGATATGGGTCGGATGAATATAAACTTAGGTCAGGGAAGACGTTTTCCAATAACCTAGCGAGGATAATTGTATATGAGAATAGTGTAACAGTGATGACAAAAAAGGATAGCAAATTGTTCCGGGAAAAAAGTCTTCACCTATTAAGAGATTCGCCCTTGTTGTCATAAGGAATGATGAGTTCATTTGGTAAGCATATTTGATCTTGTTCATCCATTGGCTCAGTGCCTTCTCCAACGCGCAATAAGAAATCACAAAAAATTGGATTTGAGACAGCTCTCATATTTGTCGTTAAAGAGAATTTGGAGATGTGGGGCCAGAGATGTGAATTTAGAAGACTTGAATCAATGAGTTGTTGTTTCGTTGCTTGGTGAATAACTAGCAATGTTTGACGGAAGTCGCCACCGAATACAACAATTTTACCTCCAAAAGGCTGATCAGAGTCCATTATATCTTGAAGTAAGTTGTGAAATGCTTCGATGGCTTCTTGTTTTGCCATGGAAGCCTCATCCCATAAAATAAGGCTATATTGAAATATCAATTTTGCAGCACTGCTTTGTTTGCTCAATTGACAAACTTTTTGCTTTCAGAAATCAAGAGAGATTTTAAATCTTGAGTGAGCTGTCCTACCACCTGGAAGAATTGAGGTAGCAACGCCTGATGTGGAGAAAACGATTGCAATATGTCCTTGTGATCGTAAATTTGCAAGAAGAGCTCGATGTAAGAAAGTTTTTCCTGTTCCCCCAGGACCATCAATAAAATAACTTCCATTCGCTGAAGTTAGAACTGAATTCATTATTAAATCAAATACGTGTTTTTGCTCGCTGTTCAGTTTTGATTGTAATAATAAGCCTACATCATCAATTTGTATATTCATCTAACTTTGTACTTCCTTAGTTTGCTGTTGACGATAATCAACACAAAACTGATGTTCAATGAAATGATAATTAGCTAAGCTTTTTCCCATTTGTTCCAGAGATTTATTGATATCTTGAAGAGCCATTTTTGTAATATCATCAGATGTATACATGTTATAGGAAGAATAAGCATATAGGTAGTCAGAACATAGGTCATTTCTGTAAGTTTCCTAGAGCTCTCTAGGATTTGTTGGCGAACAATAGAACAAGAGTGTAGCAAATAAGAGTCTGAGGGATGTTGGCATTTGAAAGATCACAACTTTCTCAAGTGTTTGTTGTATGTAAGAGTTAGATGCTAGCAATCCTAATTGTAGTTCAGCATCTCTGAAAGAGTTCATCTTTTAACCATCAACAGTTAACAAGTGGTCAAATGATGTCGGTCTTTTAACGTTTTAATATAACATCAACCGTAAAAACCAACATTCACTCACAATTGTGTACATCAACTGTGATGAATGCAAAGACCATGTTTCCTAGCTTAAATTCAAGCTCTCACACCATAAACCATATCAAGCATCTATCACTCACAAAAGTTGATAATATACAAGACCTTGTAACCATAAGGAGTGATCTTTAATTTTTACATGTTGGGCCCTGTTTCCGAAGCCCAACTATCGATTCGAAGTCAAAAAGCATAAGCGAGTTTCCTTGTGGGGTCATTTCAATGAACCCTCACTTCCTATTGACCGATCTTTTGAAATTCAACACCAAAGGCTATAAATTTTTGTGTAAAGGTATAAAAACGTGTTAGGAATCTATCGCTTTAAGAATTACCTCAATTGGAGGTCGGACGAAGAAGTTATGGCCCAACGAATCCAACATGTTCATATCCTTTCTCATAATGTACATGCCTTGGCGCAATTGCCATAACTCTCACTATAGGTGTCGGATTGACTTTGTTTATGGACGGTTTGAAAGAAGACATCTAAATATACTGTCGTGAAGACACCGAAATGAAATTCTGTTGTTTGGAGGGTTAAAACACACAGGCCGTGTAACCCAACATAGGCAGGCCGTGTAACTTTCGGGTGTAATAGTGCTCCTACGCTGGAAACACACGGCCTGTGTGATTTTATACGGGCAGGCCATGTAACCTTCGGGTAAAACGAATTTTTCACCCTCCAAAACGCCTCCAAAGGATCCTAAACTAATCCTAACATCCCCTTTCCTCATACTCTTCTCCAATACCACCTTTCTAGTGCCAAAAACCACTTCAAATCCATTTAACAACTAAAAACATCTCATTAACACTTAAATCTCAACTCCAAAAGGATTCATCACCCACAATCTTTCCAATTTCAACATATCATTCTAACATTAGCAATAATTGGCAATCTCAACCAAGGATAAGAACATCCATCATTCTTAAACTTTAAAGAAACATAATCATACAAAAAGAACTTCTTAATTCTCATTCTCATTTGAAAACAAAATCAAGGTTTGAACAAGCTTTACTTACATATCAATATATACATCAACTTAATACAAAATACAAAAGATGCTCATGTTTGATATGCCTAGAAAGCTAGCCAAAAGTTACTAACTTAATACAAAAGACTCCTAGCTATCTTGGAGTTTCCCAAATGCCTTGCAAGGGTCATTACTCTTCTCGGTCTGCACCTGAGGAGGAAAATTATGGGTTGAGCTACACGGCTCAGTGGCTAACTTATTCATAGCCATTGGCGATGAGCCACACAATCAAACATATACATATATCCATATAGACCAACAATGAAGCTTAGCATTCACAATTTTCATACACATCTCATAATTCAATACATCATCCCATTAAACACATTTGATGTCATTTATCATTCAAGCATAACACACAATTTGCATCATAACTTAACACATCAAAATGAAAATGCACACACAATTTGGCTCGAGGGTTCCGTGAATAAAACAGAGAAACCAAAGTTTACTCTATAAACAAAACAGGGCAACAAGTGGGCAGCCGGGAGAAGGCTTTATGTTGACGTGCATGTGACTACGAAACGATTCCTCTCTCGCCCAAACACAATCAAATCGCATACTTAATTCAATCATTCACAATCTCACATTCTCATGCCTAATTCAATCATTCACAATGTTGGGCCCCGTTTCTGGAACCCAACCTCAGAAATTAAAAATCGAAAAACAAAAACAGGTGAAAGTGAAAGAACGGATCAAAAAGCTTGCGGAAGCGGAAGGCATCATCAAGTGAAAAACAAAGTGGAAAACCAAAGGAATCGAAAGATCGCAAATCAAACTTAAGTCAAAGTCCGACATCCGAAAATGTGTACTTTAGAAAAATTAGCGTTGGAAACTTAAGACACACTCGGTCTAAACCAATCCAAATCGGTATAATTTTTTTTTCATTAACACCTCACACATTGCGATACCGATCAAGCCATAAACAAAGAGCACTTCAATATTTCAAATCCATCAACACAATCATCGGACCTCCTGTCCAGAATCCAAACACAATCAAACACATTCATATACCCAAAGCACTTCAATAATTCTCAATCATCAAAATCATCGGACCTC
>JANITX010000007.1:67726480-67741503 GCA_027564395.1 Erythroxylum ulei
ACGAACTACATGCATCAAACGTAAAGTACCTTGTCTAGATTAAAAACTTAGCCACACAAAATACTATTCACTATCTATTAAAACTGAAATTAACAAATTAAAATTGAAGTTCAACCTTCCCTAAAGTCGTTGGTCAAGTTGCCGCCGCAATCCCCCTCACTGTTGTAATATATTCCTCTAATGCTCTCTGCCCAAAGCTGTCGCTCCCTCTCTTCAAATGGTTATACAAATAAATCCCTTCAAGCTAAGCTCCCGCCCCCACGACACTGTTCTCTTTTCTCATAAAATATATATCCTCTCTTTTGCTGCCGTCAATACCTTGTCTCTCCCTAGGTTTTGTTCCTTCATTCAATGAAGTGGGCCCCCTATGACAATTAAAACCTACTCCTTTAAAAGTCCATGGCTCCTGTGCTGAATGCACCTTATGCCTCCACTCTCTATTTTATGCGGCCCACTAATGCTACTGTGGCCCTCTTTGTGCTTGTCCATTTTAATTCTTGCCTCCACGTGTTGTATCCTAAACGACGCCTCTCTTCTGCTGTTTGACTTCCTCATCGCGCCAACTGTCTCCTCCACTTGATTCCACGCTCCACTTTCTAGCCAATTGATTTTGCTCCACTTAAAACCTCAGCTCGTCCCTTCTTGCGTAAAACCCTCTCATTGATTTGTCAATTAAAGGTCTCATTGTTTTTGCTGTTGGACGCTGCCTCCATGCGTTGTCGTCTCTGCTTTGCGTTGATGTATATGTTGTTGATTTCCCATTTAATTTGCCTCTAGTCTCCTCCTGCGTTGACAGCTGTCCTCCATATGCGTGTCTATTGCCTCCTTTTTAAGTAACCATTTAATTCCGTATGCGTTAATGCTCCTGTATCGATTTGCTGGCCTCCTCTTGATTAATTGTCGCCTTACTCAATTAAATCCCACTGCTTGTGGACTTGCTTACGTCACTTTTCACAAATTTACTGCTCTCAACTGACACCTCCAAAAATTATAAAACTTGGTGGAAACATTCTTCAATGAGTCAAGATTATGCCTGCCAAATCTTAGAATTTTCTAAAGCACCAATTCTGAGATAAAAGTTCCCAAATGTCTAAAGGTCAAATCTGCCAAAAACTGAAAAACAGTGTTAATTTCAACCTATTAAGGACTTTTGTATTTTATGTGTCTAAAGTTCTAATAATTATGAAACATGATAAATAGGCCATAGATATCCATAAAATACATGCAAGATACTAAATATAAGGTCCTAAAAAAATATAAAAATATGATTGCATCACATATATAAATATAAATTAAAATTAACCTTAGGATTATTAAGCATACTTAGGATCGATCAAAAAATTATCAAAATTATCAAATTCAAATTATTAATTTTAAATTCCTTCATACCCACTTTTTCTGATGATATACAACTTTATTCTCAAAATTTCATAATTTGGCAACGTTTTATCTATTTCGTTTCCAAAGGTACGCTTTTTTGCGACGTACAAGTATTTCATCAACAAACGCTAGACCATTTGCATCGAAATACATAAAACGTCGCAAAAGAATGCGCTTTCCCCGATGGCTCAAGTAAATCGTCACTAAAGAAATTCATTTAGATTGTCTGGAAAACTTCTACTTTTAGACACAAATGTATTAATCGTCACCAAATGTCTACATTTAGTGACGATCTTAGATTCATTTCCAAAAAAACCGTAACTAATAGTATGTTCTGTTGTAGTAATAACTCATACTTCAAATCAAGCCCTTATAAATCAAACACACGACATAACTCATACTTCAACTCAAGCCCTTATAAATTAAACACACAACATATTTCATACTTCAACTCAAGCACTACAAGAAAAATGAGATTTAGCAACGGAAATTACTGACGGAATGTCAAGGTTTTCTATCGGCAAGCTAATTTAGTGATGGAATTTACCGACAGAACTAGTCGTCGAAGAAACGGCGGTAGCTAATAATTGGCAATTGAGTACAAATATTTTGTCGCTAATTTATCAACAGATATTTATAGCGACAATAATTTTTTCACTGCCAATAAATCTAGCAACAGATGATTGTATTCGGTTCGTATATGTAGTGACAAACAAGGCCCAGTCATCGGTAACTTTACTGACAGATTTCCTAATTCTGTTGATAAATTCAAGACTAATTTTACCAATGAGTCTTAGTGGTCTCTCGATAAATTCACTGCATTTAACCGACAGATTTTGGTTATCAGTCAGTAAATTCACTGCATTTTATCGACGAATTTTATTTTTCGGTCCGTAAATTTAGTGATATTGTTTTTAAAAAATTTTCCCTGGATATAATTTTATTTGATAATTTTATGATTGATGTATAATTTATACTGTTATTACTTATCTGTAAATAATATTTTAATTTGTTTCTACATTTAATTTGTTAAAACATAAAGTTGAATGATGATATAAAGTAAAAATTATCTTAATTGATAATAAAAATTATTATCTACAACAATAATTATTTAATTCATACAGAATAACTACAACTATGCTATTCATTAGGTGAATGCGGATGCTCTAAATATTGTGATGAGATGTTGCTCTTCCCCTTCAACTCTTCCATCTCATTATGAAGCTAGGCTATGTACTGAATCAACTGTTGCAACTGAGTTGTCAGTGCCTGTACTATGCTCTGAAGCTCATGGATTTCATTGCATGTGGACCGCCTATTAGAGGTTGTTGTACTGGATGTGGAGGATTGCAAATAACATGTGTTTGCAAATGAACCTTAGCTAAAGATCCTTCCACGACGGTCCCTACCACCCACTGCATAAAGATGTGTTTGACTCTCATCAACATCTTCACACTGTTGTTGAATGCTTTCTTGTATTTGGTCCTATCAAAAAGCAATGTTTATGTTAATAAGTGATAATTATTAAACATTAATATTAAAGCATAAATTTCACATACATTTAATTCTCTACATTCAACGTCATATTTCTTAGTGTTAGTGTGCAAAAAGAACTGACGGGGTGTAGAATTCCTAGGCATAGACTTTTCTTGTATCATAATCAAATGTTATAAGTGAACTATAATTTACAAAAATTTCGACAGAATTTTCTCTATTTTTATGATATTTACTCAATGTTGAACAAAGAAAGTAACTCAACAACACAGCCATGTATGGAACCAGACATTTATAACATTATTATTCTCCATAATACACATATTTTCATTCCAAAATTCGCACATCAAATTAAATTGAAATACATTAAATTAAAAAAATCAGAATATAATTGTAAAGTGTAGATACTTACAAGTCTCTCTGTATACTCATGGTAGGTAATAGATCCTCCAATGTGTATAGGAAGACTCTCTCCTTCCGATCCTCCACGTCTGTTAGTCCGGTCCTCCACATTGTTGGTAGAATTACACTCTGAAATGAGTATTGCCTCGGGTGATGTCCAATATTGCTGACAACGACTCCATATCTCTTCAGAAATATAAGGAGGTCGTACTCCATATCACGTCAGACGTTTTGTTCATGACACCATGTCATGTTTAACATTATAAATATTACCTATGTCTAGTTGAAAGCTCTATCATAAGTTATACTCAATCTTAATTAAATAACTGTCAATTTTGTGTGTCGAACAAACCTAGCTCATTCACCATTTGTGGGACCATATTGAGCAAACAATTAAAAAGGTTCTAATTGATTTAATTTATTAATTAGAATCTTTTGTATTTATTAATTTAATTCATTAACTTATAATTAATCTAGTTAAAATTAAATTAAATTAAATTATTATAATCAATTAAATTTAAATATTTTTTAATTCAAATAAAAATTTAATTAAATAAAAATTAAGTCATTATTTGGAGTTATTGATTATTTTCATCATATAAATAAATATAGGGTTAATTACAAAAGAAAACCCAAGCTTTCATCAAATTTTCAATTGTAACCCAAACTTTAAAAAGTAGCAATAAAATGCTCAAATTCGCAATTTTTTTAAAATTTAGTCCAAATTTTTAAAAGTAACAATAAAATGCTCAAACTTTCAATTTTCTTCAATTTTAGCTTGACTTTATCTGTTGTTCTCCGTTAGCCCTCAGCCCTTTGTCTTCTATTTGTTTTTTTAATGCCCCAAACCATTCTCGCATTATAGCATACTGCACCAGTAAGCTCTTCAATTTTAATTCGTTTTCTTGATGTCCTTAATGTGAAGGCGACGGAGTTACTTAATCTGCAAATAAAAGAATGAGGACATCGAGAGAACAAACTGAAAACGAAGGGAAAAACTAAAATCAAAGCGTACGGTCATCGGAGCTATATAATTTGATTTAGGTTATTTTTAAACAACAATGTCGTTTTAATTATATGATTAAACGGCGTCGTTTCATTAATCTTTATTTGTTGTGTTAATTTTGGCTGACGTATATTAATAGTTAAGGTTTCTGAAACACCTAATATGTCACGTCATCAAACTTAACAGAAAAATTAACGTTGGGTTACAATTGGAAAAAATTGAAAGCATAAGTATTTTATTGCTACTTTTTGAAATTCGGGCTATAATTAAAAAATTTGAAAGTTGGAGCATCTTATTGTTATTATTTAAATTTCGAGCTATAATTGAAAAATTGATAAAAATTTGGGCTTTTTTTATAGTTAACTCAAAAATATAAATTCTTATCTGATACTATTCAATAAACAAAATTAAATATCAACCTAAATATTAAAAAATAAAATATGAAACAACAAAATAAAATCAAATAGCACTTAAGTTTACAGTTTTATAGTCTTAAATCATTCACTGAAAACTCCATTCTGAGCTCTTAGATTAAATAAAATATTTGCAATTATATGTTAGATAAGAAAATGTTGGAATACTTTTCCCGAATCGTCTTCTTTGTGAAACAATTTCCAGACTTCTTGACCACCAGGTTGTGCTGCCAAAACTATCAATAGTTCAGCGGGGGTTGATTTAAGATTTGGAAAATTACTATCAATATACAGAGCTTGATAGTAATCAACGTTAAGTATATCTCCTTGTAAGAGCTCACCATCTTCCTGTTGGAGGACTCACATTTTGCTTCTACTCTACCGAATTAGAGTTGCCAGATGAAAACACTTAGTATTGCTATTTCGAGAAGCAATTCTTTGCTCACTGACCCTTGTAAGCAATACAATTTTTGATGCTCCAACACTAGCTTACATTTATTCTACACACAACATAACTCCTACTTCAAAGCCCTTATAAATAAAAAACAACATAACTCATAATTAAAACTCTAAATTTGCTTGGGTCTGGAATCATAATTCTATAGATCCTTTGGACTCATAATCCTAATGATTCCAAAATAGATTAGCTGCTCTGACCCACTTAATGGGTCCTTAATGAATCCTAAGATGTGACTCACTTATTGGTCATTAGTAGATCCATTAGTAGGGTTCTAAATGCTTTGGTGAAGTATTAACATCAACATGTCTTGTTTAATAAAGGGTGCTACATTGTAAAACCAAGACTAAAAATTAAAATTAAATATTTTTATTAAGTTTAAAAATAAAAACAAAAAAATAAAAATGGAAACAAAAAATAATAATTAATTAAAATTAAAATTTATATATAAATCAAATTTATTTAAAATTTAATTTTATTAATAAAAGAGATTAAAGTCAAGCTCCATGAGACTAAGAAATCTGAATAGTCTAGATGAGAAAAGAAAAGTGATTTTCGAAAGAGACAAGAAAAAGCCAATAGTTCAATAAGAAATGGAAATGCTGCGTGTTTTCAGTAGTACAAGGACGTCTCCGACGTTACAAAAGAGTTCTAGATTGTAAAACCAAAAATAAAATTTTAAATTTTAAATTTAAATATTTTTTAATTAAAATTGAAAAATAGAAACAAACAGTAATAATTCAATTAAATATATTCTAATTATTAAATCAAATTTTACTGAAAATTTTTATAAATATATATCAAAATTAATTCAAAATTTAATTTTATTAATAATTATATAATTAAATTGATTTAATTTAGTTATAAAAATGAAATGAAATGAAATTATTCATGATTCATAACAATAATTAATTTTAATTAATTAAATATATAAAATTAAATCACTTTCCTTTTCTCATCTTACCTATTCAGATTTCTTAGTCTTCTTTCATCTCTCTCATGGATTGGCAGGTCTGTAGTGGAGCATGGCGATGGGCGGCGGTAAAAGTTGGAGAGGGCCAGAGGGGGAGAACTTTCTGCATGTGTGGGTTGATTTTTTTACAATTCAAACCTATCTCGGCTTCCATTTTGTTTGGGTTAGTGTTTGGTGCAGGCATCTTTAAAGTATCAGGTTGTGGAGTTGAATTGGCTTTTGAATTTTATGCTTCGACCTCCTTGCCATTTTTTTTATCTGACGAAGCAACCCTACTTAAATTCATAGAATTTCTCGGGGACAATTACGCTTAAAGAGGATTTAGGTGGTTGGGTGGGCGGATAAGCAATCCCAGAGACCATTTTCTTTAGGTTATTTTAAGTTATAGAGTGAAGAAATCTGTTTGGTCAGTATTTTACTTTTTATGGGTTGATCCAATGTAAGTGAAGGTTAGTTTAGATCTGAATGACTTAAAAGACGTCTTCCCACAATTGAAACCTTCCTCAAATATCTCGTGGATCAAAAAAAACAAAAAAAGCTAATGGACCAAAGGCTTCGTTAATGTTAAATTTACTTGAAATGAATTATATGATGAAAATAATCAATATTTCTAAGAAAGGACTTTAAGTTTTATGTAATTAAATCTCTAATTTGGATTAAATTTGATTTAAATTTAACTACATTAATTAGAAGTTAATAAATTAAATAAATTTCATTAAATCAAAGTTGGTATTACGTGTGGATTTATGGTGTAATGAGAATGGTGAAAGTGGACCCGACATCATTATGTTAAGAAAATAAATATTTGGAAAAGAATAAAAAAGTGAGAGAGGAAGGGAAAAAAAACACTTTATTTCTGCAATTGCATCCCTTATGTTATAAATTATTCATTGCCCCTAAAGAAATTCGCTTTCATGATCCAACGCCCAAAAATCAGTCACAAGTTTGGTGTTCGAGGAAAAGCATTAACTGCCTACTCAATTAAGCAAGAACTAGACCTGAATATGCGAAAATTTGAACCAGCCTAAGCCTAAAATAAGAAAAGCAAGACCCTTATCTAAATTTGATAGCAAAATTGATGACTTATGTACACCCATGATGGGTATAAGAGTCATCATATTTGAATAACTACTCAAAAGGTAGTTATATACAGAAATAAACAAGGCAACGTTTGAAACAGAGATATATATACATCTGTGAGTTTATTGGTTTCATACGGTGAAGAAGATTTCTGTAGTGACAAAAACTGGAGAGTTTTTCTGCAGTGGATAATCTGGAAATACACAGTGCTTTAACCGGTGGAATTATATCAGGAATCCAAGTATGTGATTTCTGTTTTGCCATGCATATAATCGATCCTATAGTTTATGATATGTTCATAGATTTTTTTTCTTACAAAGAGTGTGGATAAGTTGCTTCGTGGAGAAACCCCTCTAGTTGAGTTAGTCGTAAGCATCCACAGCCTGCTCTCTTGTTTCAAACTACTTGCTGCATAGAGTTTCTTACTGAGGAATGCAGTCAACCGGTATAATGTGGTCTTGTTGGCAGCAGTCAAGTTTAGTCATATTCAGAATCTTAAGATCATAAACTGCAACTGCTTGATACTGGACCGATCACCTGTTGGATTTTATAATGTTCTGTTGTTTTACTTATTCGTCAGTCCCATTTAGTATGTACATCGAGTGAGAGGCCTTTTGATGGTTGCCACCAGATCAAGTTCACCAACATTCCTTTGATCTACTTCTGATGGATGGACAATAAGGATCAAAATGGGCGAGAAGAGTTCTGGAAGGTTCGACATCAAATGAAATCTTAATTATATAATAAGAAGCTGATTATTGGACCTAATTAATTAAAAATGAAATTTGAAATTAAAAATTATTATTTAGAAATTTTAAAATTATTTAGTGGCATTTTTTAATTGTGAATAATGTTTCGCACCAAATAATTTTGTAGCTAATATAACTTTTAAGTGTGAATCTAGTTTCCTGCGCGTTTTGCCTGTGTTTGTGACGAAGAGAAATGGCTAGCCTAAGAAATCGCTAGATTTCAACACAACGCCTTTTACATGCATCACGCTTTGGTACGTTTTGCGATTTCAATCTCAGAGAAATTTCTCTTGATTTTCAGATCTGATAAGTCTAATCGAACGTTTCGAATCTCAGGACGCGAACAATCTGAGAGTAGCTCTCAAGTACTGAGCTTAGATGCTGTCGGTGCTCATAACTTCCAAGCTCTCCCCTCGCAAAAACTTCGAACTCTATAAAATTCGGATCTCTTTGTAGTTTTTTTTAGCTTTTTCTCCTTGAAATTGAATTTTTTTTTTGATTCATAGATATGAGAGCCTTTGATGAGATGAGGAAGCTTGAGATGTTCTTTAAAGACGAGAGCAGACATGGAGTTCCGATCGTTAATTTGTATCATTTTGCCAGTGTTTGTGTCTCTATTGACAATGATTTTAAATGTAGAATATGTTCTAGTATTGAAACAAACACAAACTCATCCTATGTCTGTTCCTTATCCTTATAATTGAAACAAACACAAACTCATCCTATGTCTGTTCTTTATCCTTATAATCATATGGGACTTTGTGACACAATCAAGTATAGTCTTGCATCCAATGCAAGGTAGTCTTGTGAATTTTTACTTGAAGTTCTACGTACTGTGGTTGGGTGGTAAGTTTTCTTACAATCATTTGCAAGTTAACCTATGTTGGGTATTAAAACTAAAAAGGCTTGGACTGCATGATCATTTGTAAGTTTGCTTATGTTTCCTCCAAAATATCAATGACTTCTAAAGTGATTTGACGCATAAAAATCCTGCCCCTTAATTTTGTAAACGGTAATTTTTGTCTTAAATAGATCACATCACATGCTGTTTTTAATTTACTTTTCTCAACAAGCTTTTCTCAAGCAGTTTTGTGGATCTGTAACCAAATCCGACTACACCTCTCTACGACTGTGATTCATCATCGTATGCTCTTACAAGTCTAATGCATATATTCCCTTTTCAGGAACTGAGTTGTGTCTTGTTTCAATTCAACATGCAGTACTAACTTTTGTTTCCTTCATACAGACTCATTGCAGGGGAAATTCCAAGTTTGACTTTCACAGGTATATGTTTCATGCCCTGATTTTAAGAAAGTTGTAGGAATAAGGTTAGTTACATTCTGATGCTTAGATCGGAGGTAAACAAGGAGTTGAAAAAAATATGCTTTCTGATGTGTTCTTCCTTGGAGGAGCTTACTAATCTTTGACTTAACTGCACTGAAATTGCAGTTGTTTCTCTTGTTATTTGTGATTGTTTTCTTGTTGAACATTTATGGTAAGTTACTCAGATTTGTTGATATCTCCTAAAATCATCTAGCTCCTTTTTTCTTTTGTGTGTATATTCAAGTTTCATTCTTCCAGGCATTGTTGTATGCATGCTTTTATTGGTTTTTTCTATTAACTGAAGACAATATCGACAGAATATGTTTTTGGATTGGAAAGCAAATCAACGACTGATGTCTTTTTCTTGCTAAACATGCCAAATGGTAGACCTTATACAAAAGGTTTTTCTTTGATTTGGAATGGTAGTTGATGTGTTCGAGGTGATATAGAGGACAGCTTAAACTTGAGATGATTGTTACATTGCGATCCTTGTGTATGTGGCTTGTAATAGATTGCAGAGAACTTTCGGACAATGTTAAAAGTGCAACAGAAGTTCTGGTTTTCTTAGAGATATGTTCTAAAGCAAAAACTCCGGACATCATAGTGCATTAAAACACTTAACAAAAGTCAGTCTAAATTAAAAATCTTAGATTTGGAATCCATTCAGTCTAAATTAAAAATCTTAGATTTGGAATCCATGAGATATAGTGTTTTTAGTGTTACTCCCTTTACATTTTAAGATATTGGTTTTTTGTTGTTTGCTACATGAGGATGGTTCATGTCTGATGCTGTAGTTCAATGAGTTCCTTGGTATGAGGTTTAAAGGGGAAGTATTTGGAGATACACAAGTATACTTTGCATTTTTGCTTCTTGAATTTGTTTGATATCTCAATACTAAACTTGCTACTAGGGGTTCTATACAAAGCTGATTCGAAAGTTTAGAACTTCACTGATTAAACAGGTGCAAATAGCTTTTGTTGAATTGTAGTTCTGTCATCTATGGCAGTTTACAAATTATGTGCTACATAGTGCATATGGAATAGTCGAGTAATACATCAGCCATTCTCACATTTTGATCATCTGTTGTTTATTTTGATTGTTGAAAATGTCTCAGTTCCCACTGCATCTTTTTTTCCTTCTTCCTATTCAGTTTCTCTAAGAAGATTCTTCCTGTTGTGATTTGTCCTTTACTTTTGCTTTAATGGACTTTGTAGTTTACTAACTAGTTTATTACTTCATATATGCAGTTTCTTCAAAGAGTATTTAGCATGGAAACCATTGCGAAGCCTCTGCTACCTGCAATGGCATATAATATTTCTCGTAACTTGAACTTCTTCACTCGGATATTCACACAGTTCTTTGGTATGTTTGATAATTTGATTTACTTATAACCTCCCTCCTGTTTGCAGATGAAAGGTTGTATGCTTGTTCTTCTTCTCTGCATTAGTCGAGAGTTCCATCTTCTAAGTCAACAAATGATGGAGCTGTCTTTGTTCATGAGTTCTTCATATTCGTTGATTGTTCTCTATGTGCCTTTGATGCTTTGATATCTGCAATACCTCTCTGGTTGGATTTTTTGATGCATTTGGGTCATTAACGCTTCTAGAACTGTACATTTATTTGTTCGTCTATTGTTTGAACATGATTGGAATAATTTTCTCTGGAACTTGGTTGTTTTATCGCTTATTCTTACCATCACTTCAAATAAACTGCAGAGATGGCAAGATTGTCATTCGTTGTTGCCGCTTTATTTTTTTTCACTATGAGGTTCTGATTAATTATGTATCTATCGCAGATTCTTAAGGAATTGCTAATGTTCAGAAATTACTTAGATTAGGACAGGAAGAAAAAGCACATCGTGTTCGTTGAGAAAGATTGATTTAAAATGTTTGTTTTGCTTTTGTTATTGTAACTCTGGATATGACAGGACATTAACTGCCAAGGTTGGTATCCTCTGGAAATAATGACTCTTCACTTGCTGAGTTTTGAAAATGGAAGCTCGAGGATGGTTACATGTGCTTATGCCAAATTACACTTACATATGCTAATTTAGTATAATTTTGATTGGTTTAAGCATATATCTCACCTTTTAAATACTATTAGATTAGAACTGACAAACTAGATAATACTATTCTTTGATCCTCTTTGAACTCCTAGCCGTTGACCTTTAAATATTATTTGTATAGACTGGCGGTGTGGCTGTAGCAAAATGTTGATGTCAAGTCAAACTTTTATTTTCCTGAATTCTTTAGTATTAGATCACTGAAAGTTCCAAAATCAAAACCAACATGAGAGCAGTCTCTTATGAAGTTTTTGAATTCTAGAGTGATTGGATTCTACTTCTTTTTGTGATATTGTCAAGTTAACTCTTTTTAGATCACGAGGAGTGAACGAGTATTAACTGTTTTCTTGAAATGTTCAGTAGTATATAAAATATGGACGGACAAGAAATATATTATTTAACCTAAAATGGGTTTGTGGTAGATTGTATTTTCTTTGATGACAGTAAATTAGGTACAAAATTTTTGATCTAAGGAAATTGAAATACTCTAATGACTGATCAAATTAGAAATATATTAGTTAACATGAAGTCGTTTTGATTGAGTGGTGTTAGTAAATAATCATTTCATCTGGTTGAAGTTAATGAAGTGTTTGCATAATCCATGTTTATTCCTTCTATCCAAAAATAAGAAAACATGGTAGTTTCGTTTCATTTAGTTTAACAAACAACACAAGTGAGAGTGACATTCAAAGGGAACATAAAAGTGGTTTTGTATCGAAAAGAAATGGTTTTTGAAGCAGAATTCTCCACAGCTCACATGAATTCCTCTGATAGCATTCGTATTACCAATCTCTGTCATTTTTACATCATCTTGCTTATGTCCCTGCATGCACATATCGTATTGACCCGTCTTTCCTGTATTCAATCAAAGAAAGCATGACACAAAGATTAGAGCAAAATCATTTGATCTAACTAGGGATGACATTTTCGTTTAATTTGGATTCAAAATCAACAAAATAGTTGAATTAATCAAATTTTAAATTTTAAGAAAACTAATTAATTTGATTCAAAATGATATTAATTTAGTTCAAAGTATGGTCATATTGAACATGACTCGACTTTGTTCATTGCAAACCCAGTCCAATGCAACGGTTAGTAAAATATTAATGCTAACGTAATCGATATTTTTTCTTATTAAAGTGAATTTACATATAATTTATAAAGGAATCAAAATATAAACAAAAAGATATACCGAAAAAATAGATAAATAAGTACATAATATAATGTGACAAACCTTATTCTACTCTTACAAACCTCACCAAAAAAAATCCTCATTTGAGTTGTAATGTTCAAGATTTTGAATCAGACTATAAACTTAGTCAGGATTTATATGCATAATTAGCTCACAATCCAAAAAATGTAAAAAATGACAAAATTTCATCACTAGAATATTTCAACACACTTTTTATCTTAGATTATTACTAGATCGTATGATAAAGATAAGTCACATGGTATGGAGTTAAATATTAATACTAATGTAAAATATTAATGTTAACGTAATCAATATCATAATTTTTCAATATGATATTTCATTAAACATTTCTAACATGAAAAATATCATTATTTTACAAACAAAAAAAAGAAGAACGTTGAAATGCTTTGGGTGCAAATTATTATCAATAAATACCTTTATAACGCTTTATCAATCAACCTATATAAATGATTGGGATGTGTGAAATTTTGGCCCAATACTTCCCCTTCTTTCTCCCATACATTTTCTTTAGTAAAGGACACCCCCAAATGCTTAGAGAAGAAAGGGAGGGTGGCAAGCCCTCCTCTGGCAAGGTTTTCAAATGAGGGCACTTCTCAATTGTCAAGCTTTCGAGGGAAGTAAGGTGGCGAAGTCCGTCCACGGACCTCAGATTCTGGAGAGTCTCCAGCAAAAGATCAATTAGATTGGGTGGCAGCCCTTCTTCTGGTAGGGATACAATCTTAGGACATCCTATAATCCACAATTCTCTAAGAGAGGTGAGATCATAAAATTTTTTGTTGAGATGGGTAAGTGTAGAGGGAAAACCCTCATCTGGCACCAACTGGAGCTTATGACAATTCGTGATTGTCAATTTTTCAAGAGAATCAAAATGCTGAAGCCCTTCGTAGTTTAGAAATTTTAAATATGGTAGATTGCCAATCTCAAGAGAAGTAAGAGTGGAGGGCAACAGGGTCATCTCTGGGAAGCATTCCATTTCTTCTGCTTCATAATCGCCAATACTGAAGGAACTAAGAGAGGTGAGTTTATACAAATCCCAATGCATACGCCCAATAATCAGTTTGTTGCAATTGTAGATAGCGAGTGATTGTAATTTCAAAGGCAAACCATCTCTTGAAAATGTCTCGATTTCTGGGCATATAGCTATTTCCAACGTCAAAAGGGCACGGAGAATAGAATGCATACGCTCTGGTAGGAACTTCAGTTTTGGACAATCCTTAAGGATAAGCTTTGTCAGAAATTCAAAGGAGGCAAATTCCTGATTGGGTGTACAAAAGGATTCAAAATGTGGACATTCTTCAATGCTCAGACTCTTTAACTTAGGGAACAGCTCTAATGAAAAGCACTTGAGCGGTTCATGTTTGACAACTACAATTTCTTCAAAAGAAGAGCCATGTTGCCCAATCTTTTCTAGAACAGATTCTTGGATGTCAATAATTGCGAGATAGTTGGAACTAAGGAAGCGGTGGATATAATCACCATTCCCTAATTGTAGTGAAGAAAGGTTGGGAGCATTTGGAACACCATTTTGAAGCTGCGGAGAATTCTCAATCACAAGCTTTGTCAAAGAGGGAAACTGACTCGGTAGACCACCTTTTAAATTCCGACAATTTATTACCCATAGCTCTTTGAGACAAGGAAAGGCTCCACTTCCTAACCAATTTGGAAAGCTAGTACCTCCATAACCATCGATTGAAATGACTTCTATTTCTGTGTGAGGCTGCAACCCATCGAGTACAGCCTCTTCGTGATGTGGATCATCATTATCACCTTCCCAATATAAGTACAACTTCTTAAGGTTCTTCTTACAATTGATCTTGGCTTCCCAAGCGTCTTTGGGGTTCACCACTTGTTGAAGATTATGAATTCTAAGCGTTCCTCCTAGCTGTCGAAGGCTCCCCAATTCTTTAACTCTACAGCCCTCCCGCTTTCCCACAAAGAAATCAGTTAAGGTTTGCAACTTTATCAGTTTGCCCATATTTGGAGGCATCTCTTGCAATTTTGTGAATTCAATATCAAGATGGCGCATACTGATCATCCTTCCCATTTTAGTCGGCAACTTAGCAAGGCTCTTCCACCAATGTAACTTCAAAGTTTGTAAATTGTATAAACTACAAAAACATTCAAGTAAGCTTTCGACTGACGAGAAGGAAAGATCTAAATATCTCAAATGTTTCAGACCGCTGATTGAACTGGGCAACTCTACCAGCAGATTCTCACATTGGGACAGAGAGAGCACTCTTAATTGTTGCTGATTTAGAAATAAATCAGGAATCATCTCTTGCAGCTTTCGTCCTTGTTGCTCCCATTCTGAATCATACATTGGTAAGAACGTGCGCAAGAGGCAAGATTTGAAGATGCTCGAAAGCTGCCGAGATGATTCTTCTTTGATTGCCACACATGAAAAATAACGAAGCTTGTCGAATGTTCTGCAAGAATCTTGATTCTCAAACCTGAAGCAAAAATCTCCAGCC
>JANITX010000007.1:67800117-67818819 GCA_027564395.1 Erythroxylum ulei
TTCATATACAAAACACTCATTGAATTTCATTTCATATCTCTAAATTGCCACTTAAGGATCGGGGTCCAACATTAATTGTCATAAAATTGGTCATTATTCTTGAAGATGTTGTAGTGCCATTAATAATATTGAAGAAGCCAATAATTTTATTGATGATAATAAAGAAGTTAAAGAGTTAACATTGATGTTATTAAGCATCAAAAAAGAAAACGATGTTGGTAGTATGTGGTATTTGAATAATAGTATAAGTAATCACATGTGAAGATACAAAGGCAAATTCATATAACTTAATAAGAAGATAAGAGGCAATGCTTCCTTTAAAGACTAATCAAAAATATAAATTAAAGGAAAATGTACAATTCTCATCTATTCTAAATATGGTAGTCACAATTTGATCACCGATGTTTATTATGTGCTAAGTTAAAAATAATATTTTAAGTTTAGGCCAATTGCTTGAAAAGGGGTATGAAATTCTTATGTAAAAAAAATTAACTTCAAAATCAAAGCTTTAATTTAATTGCTAAGGTGGCTATGTCAAAGAATAAGGTGTTTAAGTTTAACATCAAAACAATTGAAGCAAAATGTTTGAAAGTTGACTTGTAAGATGAAGAATGGTATTGGTTGAGATTTGGCCACTTTAAGTTTTGAAGCTCTCAAAGTTATAGGAGAATGGAAGTTGGAAAAAGGGATGCCTTTAATTAACCATCCTAGTCAATTATGTGAAGCATTTGTTCTTGGAAAAAATGCTAGGGAGGGTTTTCTTAAAAAAGCAACATCAAGAGCAATTGGTCATTTTTAACTTGTGCATGTTGATGAGTGTAAACCAATAAATCAACCTTCATTTGGCAAGAAAATATTTATTACTTTTTATTGATGATTTTAGTAGGAGAACTTGAGTTTATTTTCTTTAGCAAAAATTAAAAGCTTTGTTGGTTTTAAGAATTTTAAGCTGCTTGTAAAAGAGGAGAGTAACTATAAAATCAAAACTTTAAGATCTGATAGAAAAAACAAAATTACTTCCAAAGAATTTAATGATTTTTTTACAACTCGTGGCATCCATCATCCTTTAACTAGATCGCGAAGTCGAGATAAAATAAAACCATCCTTAATATGGTAAGATGCATAATGAAGGCCAAAAATATATCTAAGGAATTCTGGACTGAAGTTGTATCTTGTGCAGTGTACTTGTCCAACCCTCTCCAACATCAAATATATCAAAGATCAAAGCCCTTTAGAAGCACAGAATGGAATAAAACCTAGTGCATATGATTTGTGAGTTTTTTAAAAGCACTACATATGCTCAATCGCCACTCTAAGAAAGATCTAAACTTAATAATCAAAGTGTTAAACATGTCTTTATTGGATATGATTCACATTCCAAAGGATAAAAATTACGAAATCCAAGCAGTGATAGAGTAGTGATAAGTCAAGATGTTGAATTTTATGAAAAAGCTATGTGGAATTGGGAGGCTCGCTAATAGAAAATTAAAATTTTCTTTCATATTTTGGAGAAAAAGAACAACAAGAGACCAAGGTGCTTGTACAATAAATCACTTCACCTCCTTCACCACTTCAATTGCCTTATAAAGAAAGTTCAAGTAGAAGCTTAAGGAAAATAAAAGATATACAAGACATTTATGCAAGATCCGATAAAATTATTCTTGATAATGATGAATTGTATTGTCTTCTTGTACATAGCAAGTTGTTAAATTTTGAAGAAATCATGTGAGATAAAAGGTGGAGATTAGCCATGGATGAGGAAATCAAGACAATTAAAAAGAATTATGCTTTGGAAACAACAACTCTTCGTAAGGGGCCATTGAAATCAAATGGATATACAAGATGAAGAAGAATGCTCATAGAGAGGTAAAAAAAAAAAACAAAGCAAGACTTATTGTCAAAGGATACAAGCAAAAGTATGGAGTCGATTATGGTAATGTTTATGCGCCTATTGCTTAAATAAAGACTATTCATTTACTCATTTCCTTAGCAGCTTAAAGAAAAAAGAAATTTTATCAATTAGAAGTAAAGTCAACCTTCCTTAATTGTGATATTGAAAAGCAAGTCTACGTTGAATAACCATTAGGTTACGTGATTAAGGAATAAGAAGAAAAGGTTTTAAGATTAAGGAAGACATTATATAGATTGAAGCAAGCACCAAAGGCATGGAATAACCACTTTAACAAATATTTTCAAGAGAACAAATTTGTTCAATGCCGTAATGAATATGCTCTTTACATCATAATTCATAACAATGGAGACAGTTTACTTGTTTGTCTTTATATGGATAATCTTATTTTCACTCGTAATAATTCAAGCGTGTTTGAAGAATTTAAGAAGGTTATGTCACTTGAATTTGAAATAACTGATATAAGACTTATGTCATATTACTTGGGCCTAAAGGTAAGAAAATGGAGGAAGGAATATTCATTTCTTAAAAAGGTTACGCAAAGAAAGTCTTGAAGAAGTTTAAAATGATTGACTGTAATTTGATAAACATACTTACGGAAAGTGGACCAAAGTATGAAGATAAAGAAAAACAAAATCAAATTGTTTTCAGAAGTTTTGTGAAAAGTCTGAGATATTTAACTCATACAAGGTCCAATATTCTTTGTTCAGTTAGAGCATTAAGTCGATTTATGAAAGCTCCTACCTCCACCCCCATGAAAGTTGCCAAAGGAATTCTTTTTGCTAGGTAGTAGGTACACTTGACATTAGAATATTTTATTGCTCTTCTAGTAATTTGAAACTTACGAGATTTTGTAATAATAATTTTGTGGGAGATATTGATGTTAGAAAGAGTACAAATAATTTTGCATTTTTTTTAGATAATTATGCTATCTCACGAAGTTCAAAAAAGTATAATATTGTTACACTTTTGACTTATGAAGTAGAAAATGCAATAGCAACTTCATGTACTTGTCATGCTATTTAGCATAGAAAATTATTGAATAGCTACGAAGATTTACATTTATAACAAGTTTGCACAAACATTTATTAAGAATCTAGTGCTTCATGATCAAAATAAGCATACAAATGCATGGTATCATTTTATTAGAGAATGTATTACCAACAAGTAAATAGAGCATAAGTATGTGAAAAGTCAAGATGAAGTTGCGGATATTTTTACAAAGGTAATAAAGATTCAAGATTTTCAAAGAATACCAGCTAGATTTAACGTAATAAAGAAAGATTCAAATTGAGAGATATTGGAAATGGTAACTTGAAATTTTTAGAATGTGACTTAGGATAATGTGATGTTCAATAGTGTAAATTAATTTTAAAGCCTTCTCATAACTACAATTTCTTTTAGCATTAAATGAATCATTTATATTTGTATTTATAATAAATTAAAACTTTGAATATTTGGTTAATATATTTTATAATTATAATTAATATCAGAAGATTAGATAAAATTTTAGAGACTCTTTGCAGAATCCCCTTACCACCTAACTTGCCCTAAAAAGTGAATTTCCCTTTGAAACAGAAGAGAAGAACATGGTAGCACCTTGTGGGTTACTTTATACTTTTTGTAGTCATCTACTACGTGTGCTACGTGACGAGGAAGAGTAAGAACCATACAATGGTGTTTAGATGGTAGTGGCGCTGAGAGGACAAACCTGATAAGAAAATGGACACAAAACCAAAGACTGGACGGTAGTAACTGCGTTGCATGCATGCACTCAACTGCTTCCTCTGGAGCCAAGACACGAATTTGTAGGAATGGGTCGTCCTGGAGACATACCTTTGCACATACTTTGGTCCCCTACTCAATAGATTTGGCACTTCTAAACTGTTCAACACGGTACAAAAAGTTACAGGAGTGTGATTGCTACGCCAGTCCTGTTTCACTATGGAGATATGATATTGGACCATATCGTGTCAAATGTAATTAAGAGCAAGCAAGCAAAATGCAGGATAACTTCACAGCCCAAAACACTATTTTCCGGAGTCCCTCGGAAACTTGACCTAACGGACACTCATCCAGTTCGAGATTTTAACGATGTAAACGTAATTACAATGAATTACAGAAACCTTCGATCCTCTCAGATGAAGATTATTGGGTCAAGTTCAAGGTTTAGCATACCTTCGAAGGCATGTGTTAGAGAGTTAATGACGTGAGACTTGGCTAAGCTAGTGATGGTTGGCTAAGCTAGTGATGGTTGGTGCATGGAAGAAGAAAACACCAACATGAAATGAACAACTCAGGCATTGGTCCCAGAAATCACCGATGCGTTGCTTACTGTTAAGTTGGTAAGTAGGGAGGAGATCATACTTTGCTCTTGGTTGGTTTTGCTTCACTTCTCACTTTTTATTTTTAATTATATTAAAAACAAATCATAATTTAGATATTTTAAATAATAAATATGAACTGGCAAATCCAATCTTTATTTATAACCAATTTTGTTTGTTCTAGGTTGAGCTACTTGCTTCGACATGAATGGAAAGAAACAGAACTACTGCTAGGAAATGCATGGTCGTAATCATTGCAACAAACAAAGATTGCAGCTTAAACCCAGGACTGCTCATTTTCCAAACTAGTTCGAACCTGAAGTTGATTGATGGGTGGAATCTCTTGGCCGTGGTGAAATTGTTCAATGACACCATTAACTGCCAAAGACATTGCAGACATGACAAGGACTTGACATCAGCGGCTGCATGTGTAAGAAATAAGAATTGACATGTAATTCATTTTTTACTTCGTAATTGTTAAAATTTCAAACGCTCAATCATATTATTGAGTGTTTAAATAAGTTTTTTATAATGATTATTATTTTAATTGATTTTTAATAGACAAATTACTAATTTTTGTGAGACTTTCGCTAATTTATATCTCTATGATATAATCTAACTTTAAAATTTTTAATTTAACTTATGTGTGAATAAAGATTAATAAATTCAAAATTTATAATTCTAACATCATTACCAATTATATATAATTGAAAACAATAAATCAACATTGTTATTAAAAATTTTGAAGTCCTAGGACTTTTGTAGCATATTCATATATGTTAATTTTGCAATTATTAATTAAATTCTAATTAAATATTTTAATGTATATTTATTTGAAACTCAAATTAAGTTATTTTTAAAATAATTTAGATAAACTAGATTTAGTGTTAAAAAATTTTATAATATACATGGTTGAATTGAACACTATATATAATTGTTAGGATCAAACTTAAAATTTTATGAAATCCTTAAAAATAAAATATACAGTTTACCTTTATTTTGTATAATGTTAATACTCATTTTATTCATCATTTGTAGTATTAAAAAATAAAGTTGATATTGATCTTTTGAAAAAATAAATGTTTAAAGGAGGAAGATCCTGACAAGTTGGCTTTAGATGCTCTTCTTCACAAGCTTAGATAAGCTTGAAGTATAAACTATCACGTGTGGTATGAAATCTTGAATATAATTAACAATTCTGGCCATTTTCATTTTCCAAACCTAAAAACGATTGACACAGATGGGAGTGTAAATAAGGTACTTGGAAGACCCATATTCTGCTGGGACAAGTTGGCAAGTTAGGACAAATACCACATGTGTATTCATACCATATAAGCCAACAGGAAACATTCAGAAACCAAAAGATGAATCAGATCAGAAGTCCCCTAATACTGCCTTCCCCTGCTACCTTAAGAGAGTTGCACTAGATCCTGTCGTGTCGAAGAAGTACTTGAAATATGTATTGTCAAGATCATATCCTCTAATCCGTTCCAACCCTATCCCATTAAATCCCATCCATTAATTTATGTAATTTTTACATAAATATGTGGACTTAATTAAACGAAACATGGTTGGAACAATTTGAGCAGAACAGGTGCTACAACTCATGTATTGTCTATCATTTTATCCGTATCTCATTCTGAATAAATTAACCCATGAAAATTAGTAATGATAATAGAATTACATAATAATGCAAAATATTTTAAAATTATTTAATATTAAATTTCTTCAAAATAAAGACTATTTTAAAGTATCTTTTTTATTTTTAAAAATAAATATCAATCCCCCTCTGGTTTTAGTATTATAGACCTATAAGATTGTAGCCAACCTCCTGTTTTGTTATGTATGTATATGTATAGATCGATTATAATAGGGAAGAAAACTAATGAGTGGAGAGTAGAGACTAGAGACACAAACAAGTGGGAACAACAACTCTCTTGAAGACCATCTTAGGGACAGCACATGACTTAGCAAACAAAGAAGATGAGGACATGACCAAAAACAAAATCAATGTCACCTTCATCAATATATCTTTGTTTGTTATCTCTATTATTCCTTCCTAGACAAAAGAAACACTGCAATTCAATTTGCCAAGAGGGGCGGGCCTTGCCATGCGGGCTTGCTCCTCCGTTGCCAGTCGGAAAGTGGTGGTGGGTCCCCAGTCGATCGATCGACCGGCCCCATCTTTCACCACCATAGGCTACACCATCCCAAACATGATCTTCACTACAATGATCCCTCTCCAAATGTGAATATGATATACATTTGTTCACGTCCTTATCTTCAAGTTAAGAACTACATCTACACTAAGAACGAGAAAGTCAAGAGATCATGCAAGCTGGGAAGATCTCTTGTAGTTGCGTACCCTTTTGTTGTTTACTACAACTGCATTTGGTCGTTGAAACATAACTCCAAGTTATGTGATCTCTAGGAATTAATGATCAATTAAAGAAAAACTTATTGCAAGACCTCTTTGCCTAGCATTTTTCATCAGGAGATGGTCCATGCATACGTACATACATACATACACATTCGTGGAACTTTAGCTTCGTTGGAGGTGTAGGGTATATTCTATTAGCCATCAATTCAATCTTTAATGGTGAGACTTCTTAGTCAGTGAAAGACAGACCAAAACTGAAGACAAAGGAACCATAAGTATATGTTGACTTACCTGGGCATTCAATTGGGCTTTTAGGACATGCATTTCATGTTAATTAGAGCAATGTAAACTGAGTTTGTGGTATAGAACTGTTAAAACTTTATAATATGAAAAGAAAATGCAGCAGACACGTATCATGTTTTAGAGGCCTTGTCAAGTAGCATTAAACATCAGGATGGGTCATGCACGTCTATGTGTTATGCTGATACAGTGAAGAGAATTCTCCAGGATATGCTGTCGTGGCAGAACTTCGAATGGAGTGAATCTGGAGCGCCATATTTTCGTGGAAAAGAAAATGTTGTATTCATATTTCTGGATCATTGTGTATGAGGTGGACTGAGCCAAGTGGTGTAATTTCATGAATCTTAAGCTTTATGGAAAGTTATAGGGTTTATGTTATCTCTAATCCATGGACACTGACACATCACAGGAAAAGATTTAGAGGATATCAGAGCTTTGTTGTAAGGAAAGACGCTGTCTTTGTTACTTTAGAACAGAACAGTTGTTCCAATTGAATTGGATGATCATAGTCAGACGCAAATTTTCCTGGATTTTTGGGTACGTGGAAGAAAACAATTAGTTCGGCCTCACCTTTAATTTATGGCCAAGTTCCAAAGTTCTGCAATAAAAGACTAGAAGATGTTCTTCCTAACTTGGAAAGTATAGCCAAGTTGGCCAAAGGAAAATGGGAAGTTAATAAATGTCAATAATGCAAATGTTTGATGAACGATGAACATAGTGACCCAAGTAGGGCTTGGAAATATATAGAAAAACACAAGCACAAATGATCCCAAATGAAGGAAATGATGAGTTGGTGAGCTGCAATGTTGTTCCATCATTGCCAAAACTTTAATTTCTAACATCATCCAATTGGCATATCCAAGCAAGTAAGCAAACATGGTAAGTACGTATTTAGTTCTGCTTCACGTAGCTGTGACACCATATGTTAGAAGAACTGTGACCTCTCTGCCATCCAGTTTTCAACCACCTGGAATATAGAGATTGCCCATCTTGCCGAACAAAACTCATACTGGTGGGCCTCATCTTCCATTGATTGATCATCATTGTTCAGCATTAATCATCCTCCGCTTTTATGATCAATGTGAATATTTAATGCGATATGTGTTACTTTTTGAATGTGTTTTGAATAGTTGTAAAGGGACCATCTTCAACACTTGAACCATTTCTAGAGGAAAACTCAAAAAGTTGTAGCCTGTAGGAAGGTGAAAGGAAAAAGATCATACAAGGAGTAACTAGTTACTTCCGGAGCTAGCTGCCAGTTCTTTTTAAGCTGTGCAGGAGATGGGACAAGACAAGGTAAAACAAAAAGATCGAACTATTTGTGCAATGCGACTCAATTATATAAGATAGAACCTAAACATGTGGGCCAGGACTAGGAAAAGGAGAAGCACATGGATTGTCTGTGTCTACAGTAGCTATTAGCAACTTAAAAACCAGGAAAAGGAAAATGAATGGAAGCCAAAGGTGTTAAAAGCTTTTGATAAGAAATAGTAATCATATCATTACAAATGATGGGGCAATCATTTTAAAGACATCTACTGATGTCATTACATAGGATAATGTTGGATTAGATTTAGATTAACCGTTTTTAAGGTTCTAATGATACGTTGAGTTCTTTAACTTGACAGACAGGTGAATGGACAAGTAACTAGTAGCTGCTGTCGCTTGTCATTTCATATGAAAAACAAGTACAAAGTCTTGTTTCAACTTTAAATTATTTCCTTTAAGGCAAAGGATTCTCCTGATTGCTTGCCTTGACATACTGGCTTGACGATTTCAATCAGCTTCTAATTTTCAAATTGAGCTGTCAGGTTTCATATTTAGCATCCATGTCACATTGTTTCAGGACTGAAGAACAATTTTTTTTATTAGTTTAGCACACTGAAAGGTTGAATTGTTATTATCTAAGTTAGCTAGCTGCAACATGAAACTTGGAAGTGACATTCAATAGAGTGGTAAGACATGAAGCTGAAGGAAAAACAGATCCAATTTGTAGATGCTTTCTGTTAATAACTGATTTCAATTTGCAGTAAATATCAACACCTTAAATGGCAAGACACTTGAATATTCGAACAAAAGTCACCAACAACAACTGCAGTGAAAGAGAGGGGAGGAAAGAACAGTAAAAATAACTGTAATAACAGAATAACTGAATCCACAATAATTCAATCCCAGGAGGTTATTTAAATACTATGTTCTACATGGGGAAAAGTGCATAGTTACTTTGAATACTATACTCTCTGCATGAAAAGGAGTGTCCTGTCTTAACAACCAAACAGGAACCTTGGAATTTGTGCATTAGAGACTTGAGGGGGGTCAAAATGGACAGGAACAAGGGATCTACAAAAAGATCTGGTCTTATTTGGTCGGTTGTACATGTTCTCTGATTTCTCCATCCACTGATTTTGGCTGCCCTTTATTCATGTTTAGATTCTACTTAAGAACTCTTTACAGTATTGCACTTGCAAACAGGTGGGTTCAGCTAAAGAAGAGATAACCATCCTTTGGAACATATGCTTAAAACACAAGTACTTCCTTCTCATCTTCCCAAGTCATCCTTTCGCTGGCTTTTTCCACCTCCTGGCAAGCTGGAAATTAAAAATAAATTATTAGTCTAGGGCATAAGTAAGAAGCACATATTATTTTGTTTGTCAATATATAATTTTTGTTTTTTTTGCTATAGTTACATGAGACAGAACATGGGGGATTACCAGATCCTTGTAGGGCTGCTCTTGTTTATTGTTTTAGTGAAAAGAACACAGGTCATGGCTGAATGGATTGAGAAGTTTCTGCCTTTGCTCCTCCAGATCCCATAATAGACTACCACTATCCTGAGAAATTTGCATTTGTAACATGTCAGAAGATAATCTAACTTGGTTATGGTTGATACTTAATCAGTGTTTTCTCAATAAACCACACAGGAGGACTTGCATACCTTGGTGATTAGTTCACTGACACTAGCTCTTTGACCTTGAAGTAAAAGTGAAGCTGAACTATCAATAAGAGGATAGTTATTTACAGCGGCAAAGTTGCTAGTAGAACTGGTGGCTAGAATAGTGGTTGCATCAGCAAAAGCTGCAGATTGGTTGGGGCTGCATTGTTGCACGCATGGCGGAGGTGATTCCATGCCACTCAACTTCAGAAAATGTTTTCACAGATCACATCAGATTTAGTCTTTAATGTGTATTTAATCTTAAACCAGATAAGTTACAGACACAATTTTTACCTCAGATCTGATTATGAAAGGATCCAGATCCATTCGAATGTCACATATCAAGGGATTAACAGAAGCAAGCTTCATGGACAGGAACTGGGAAAATGACAAGACATAAGGGAGTTAATACTGATCACACCTCAATACAGAACTAGTCAAAGATACAGCTTCTTAATAGAAATTGTTATGTTTACCTCCACTTGATTTTGCAAGGACTGGACATAATTGATGATCTCATCCAACATTTGGGCCTTGCCAGTCACCTGTGTCACGTTAACCTGTCATATATATAAATCAAGGTAAAGGAATAGGGAAAGACAAGATTAAGACAGGGAACTGAACAGCAACCTTGTCACAACCAGGAACAAGGCGCTGCAATGTCTTCATCCTCTCACTGATCTTCTCTCTTCTTGCCTGAAAGTTATTCATGGACATTGTTAATGAGACATGACTTGGTGGAATATTATGCAGGGACTTGGAAATATTTGAAGTTTCTTGTATGGGAACATGAAAGTTTAAGGTTTTGGTGAAGAAAAAGCACCCTCTCTGCAAGGCTGTGACTGTCTGTTGCTTGACCCCTCCTTGCTCTTACGTGAATGTAGCCTGTTGGAGGCTCTTCAGTAGCTTTCTTCTGATCCTTTTTCTGGGCTTCTGGCTGCTTCTCAGCTTCCTTCATAACATCATTACATTTCTTATGGTTCTTGCTTTTCCCTTCTCTAGCATCCTAACAAAAACACCAAATATCAATGAACAAGGATATCACCATTAGATGGAATTCTTATGTGTGTATGGACTTGACGATGGCCTACCTTCGATTGAGCAGAGGTCAAGAATGACCCATTTGCATGCTTCCTCCTCTTGTTCATGGGAATCACCTTCTGAGTGACTTGCTCACCACTTTCAAGCTTGTCCACTATAGTTGAAGAGTCTGTGCTCTGTTTTTTGGTAACAGAAGTCTCAGTATCACTTATCACAACCTTAGAGTTGTGATCAATATGACTAGCTTCCTGAAATTTAGCATCAAGAGGAGTTCCATAAAGAGATCCAAGAGGGTAAACTTGAGGAAAGCAGTTGTTCTTGATTTTTTCATCATCCAATAAACCCGTCATGTTCGTAACAGACGTGTCCAGAAGAAAAGGGTGGTAGTGTTGGTATGAAAAGGCCGACATTTGATGGAGCTTTGGGATTGGAAAATTGAAAGGCTTCAGGAAAGTGATGGAAGAGAAAGGTGGGAAGATGACGATGGAGGTTGGAGTTTGGAGGCAGCCAGAAGCAGCAGCAGTCGAGAAAAGTCGTTCTATGGCAATCTAAGAGGGCCTCTACATCAAGGCTATTTAAAAGACCATCAACATTTGACTGGTCTTGTCTCATAAATTTCTCCATCTCTCTCATCCCCTCAAAAATAAATGCTCAGAGAATAACATTTTCAAAGGGAGGGACCAAAAATTTTTAATAAGAATATATTTAAAAATTGTACCCTAGACTTGTCCATTTCATTACTTAATGATGAACATTTTTACTTTTTTTTATATTGATTTAATAAATTATTTAACAAATCAATTACAGATGATAATGAGTCTGCCCAAAGACCTGATCTCGCTATTTTTAAAAATTATAAGTATAAAATATTTTTTTTAATTGAGTTTAAGTCTGGGTTATCTAAGCTCATGTCTGTCTGAGACTTGTTAGTAAATAAATAAAATTAATTAAGTTAGCTTTACACAAAGTTTTTTATAATCAAGTGATCGTGAGTTCAAATCTGACCACTTACTTATTATTTAGCACAAGGTAGAGTGAGTTTGTACAAATTTCAAGCCTAAAGAGCTTTCACTTAAAGGGTATGTTAGTAAATATATAAAATCAATTAAGTTGGCCTTACACAACAGCTTAAGTTATTGAAGTGAAACAGTCACTTAATTTAGTATCAGAGCGTTTGTGAGTAAATGATCATGAATTTAAATCCTACTATTTATTTATTATTCAACACAAGATAAAATAAGTCTGTACAAATTTTAAGTCTAAAAGACTTTCACTTAACGTGTGTTATGTAAATAAATAAAGCTAATTAAGTTGAATTCGTATAATAATTTAAACTATTACGATGAAACTACAATTAAAAAAGACGCGCTCTTTTAAGCAAAATAATGACGATTCGTTTAGAAAATTTGGATCTTAAATCAGTCTGACAACAGGACAACTTTATCTCACACGAAGTAGAATGGAAGCTTACTTGTACAGAATTGGACCATCCAGAGATTTTTCTCTTCCTTTTTTTTTTTGTTGGGTATGGTGAATAATTCAGGGAAGATACCTATGCTTCTGCTAAACAATAATAATAATGGTTGGTGATAGTGGGATCTGGTTTCACACGAACATGATACTCTTTTTGCTTCCTGCTCTGAAAATAATAGTGCTCCTCCATCCTTGCTTGCGCTACTTTTTATCTCTTTGTGTTTGACTGGATAACAAAGACCCAAAGAGAGTGGAAAGGGTCACGATTAGGATTTCAGATCTTTTGTCCAATATTATGATGTTTTATTGTGTCCAATAAATTTCAATCGTTTATTTATGTGGGTCGTATGAGACTCACATGGAATCTGCAAAATAAATAGCTGAGATTTTATGAGACAGAATAAGACAGAGTAAAACTGGACAGAAGATCTGGTCCCCACGATCAGAGGTAAATAACAGAACTTCGATGAGAGAAATAGTCATCTCCGTGTGTACTTTGGCAATCACAAGCTTGGCAAGTGTACGTCGCTAATAATAAACTCAAACCGGTGTGTACAGAACGTAGGATGAATTTGGAGTTCAGATCCTCTGTCCAATATTATAGTGTCTTATTGTGTCCAATAAATCTCAGCCATTTATTTATGTGGGGTCTGCGTAGAATCCGCGTGGGACCCACAAAATAAATGGCTGAGATTCCATGAGATAGAATACGACAGAATAAAACTGAACAGAAGATCTGGACTCAATGAATTTGGGCTATGCTCGTCTTAGAGAATAGAGCCAGCCACCGAGAGGGTTGACCCTTGACATTGACCCAACACATATTGTAATATGGAGCTCCACGCACACGTGGTTCGTACCCGAGTCCTAGCCGAAGAAGAAAAGCTTTGCCCATCATCTCTCATTCATAATTAAATCAAATTTATTATATAGTTTATTTTAAAGTATATTATTAATACATGATTTCGTGCACTTACAATAGATTAGTGTTTCCTTAATCTCAATTTAACTTATTGAAAATTAATTTCTGGATTAGGTTATTCACTTATCTAGTGTGAATTGTGATTTTTATATTTTTTTTCCACAAAATATTCCAGGAGAGTAGTACTCGAGGTAAATGATAACAGTAAAAAACTTTGAAAATAGGGATGCAATTATTGATTTGTAAGCTCTATTAATAGTTGTAATAATTTCAAAAATTATATATTTTATATCAATAAAATTTATAGTTCTTATTGTAACACGTATCATAAATCTTATTATGTGTCCCGAATCGTATATAAAAGGATAAAAAACGAAAGAAATATAGATTACCTGATTTCGATTCCATTCTAACTTTCAAAGTAATTTCTGTGGCCAAAACGAGCTGCAATTTTCGGGACCTTTACGAAAATCGTTCACTAATGCGTGGTTAATGTCTTTTTACAATTTTCTTAAAATGCAAGCGTTTTTATCGGGTCAGAGAATCCGTATACTTACGAATGATATAAGTAATTGCAGAAGACTTTAACCTTTATAAATAACTTCCATATCGGGCTTCCTCGTTACAAGCTCAATATAGGTCGAATCTATACTAATCGGGATCTATTTTCTTCTTGAACTTTGATCAATTAATTTAGACCATTTTATTACCTTTAACTTGATCAAATTACGTAATTTAATCAATCAGTTATTGAATAAACAAAGAATACATTTAAATGTTGTCTAACTTTACCGGGAAAAGTCTAAAATGTCCAACACTTATATTTTTACTAATGTTTTCAAAATTGTACATAAACTTAAATTGGTAATACAAGATGTTAAATGTTTAAAAAGTTAAGCTAGTATTAGATCGTCATAAAATCTGTTAAAGATTAAATAAAATTTAAAAAATAATTAAAATTTGTCCTTATTAATCGAAAAATTTTAAGTTGAATTTGAAAAAAAGAGATTGGTAAAAAAAATTAATTAGTTTATTTTGATTTATAAAACTAATCAGTTAATAAAATTGATAATAAATAAATAAATAAATTTTTAAAAATAAAATTATTAAACTAAATTAAACTAAAAAATTGCCTATTTTAAATTTTTATTTTTAAACCAATGGGAGGGCTTAGTTTTAAAACATTTATTTTTCCTTTAATTAAGAAACAAAAGCCCGACGGAAACAATTATCCAGTAACGTGAATTCCCACGCGAAAATGTTTCCCCAATTGCTGCTACCACGCTTGACGGATCTACGCCTCAGCCAATCAACGTGTGCGTGTGTGTGTCCCTCTCTCACTCTTATCGTTAATTTTGAATTGTTTGTGGACCGCCAGATACGGCACCTTTAATCCAGCTCTTGGTCTGCTCATCCCCACCGCACCGGCCACCACAGCAATGGCATGGCTTCTTTTGCATGGGATTCAAACTTTCTTCTTCCTCTAAGAAAGGGTCATCAAATTGAGTAAAATGAATTCCGGTGAAAGTTGGAGAACACATAGCTTGAGAAAACGCACCTAACCCAAACAAGAAAAAGTGTAGATCCTTTGCATTAATTGATCGAGAGCACTTGTTTGACAAAGAAGAGAAGAGGAACAGTTAAGAAACAAGCACAATGATGAAGGTTCTCTCTTTCACTGGACCAATCATTCATGAGTACAGAAGGACAATTTAATGTAACATCGGGATTAACATACGTGTGAACTAGTTACTAGTGCAGGGGTTGCAGCCCCTACCCCGCAAGCCCCCTAAAGCCAAGCTGGTGGTCTTTTTCTACTATTTTTGGCTTTAAATTACGTGTCTGAAAAGCACCTTTTTCAGGGACGTTTCAGAGACATTTTCTCTGCTGCGAGTGTTTCAGCAGAGATTTTGTAATGAAGCTGTGAAGTTTGATCATTTGTCTAAGTCAAGCTTATGGTGTTCTTTAGCTCACTTTCAAGGCTGAAAAGTGAAAACAACTACTCAAGATTGCTTTACTGTCAAGTTGGCTCCTTGTGTGTAGGCTTTCTTTTTCTGTCGATTTCTTCAACCGCCTTTAATACTTCCTCATCACCATCGTTGTCTCTTTCCCAATATCCTCGTTGTATCATCTTGGAAGAAATTCCCAATTCAGAGATTGTTGTAATGATAAATGATGACTAATTTTTTGTAGTTATGATGATAAATTGTTTCGAATATATTTTATATAAATTCTTAAATATATTTTAATTTTAATTTTTTAAAATTAAATATCATGATTATTGAAAGATATATACATATATGTTGTGATCAATGAATTGTTACATTTTTTTAAGAATTAATACTTAAATTTGTACTGAAATTTTTCTCAAGCGATAAATTTTTAAAATTATTTTACAGGAAAAATATTCCTTGTGATTTTTAAAATTCAAAAGTATGAAAATAATAATAATAAAAATATATTCAAAATTTGTTAAATTTTGATAAACAATATTATAAATAATGTACTAAAATTAATTTAAATTGCTCTTAAAATTTGACATTAATGATATTATAATAAAATATATAGTTATATATATTTTCAAAAGTAGTAATAGAAAATATTATAATTGAAATACAGTTGATAAATTATTAAAAGGAATAGGATATTCAAAATAATTTGTTATTATTTTTTATGTAATAATGTTAATTAACCATTTGTTATCCAAGAAGTTTGTATGAAACTAATATTTGGATTTGGTTAATAAAATTCTAACAATACATGAGAACTATTTTATTCACAATGTTATAATTAATCTGATTATAACATTTGGTTATCTCAATTTGGTTATCTCAATCTGATTAATTATATTTGGTTAATAATTAATCACAATGTTATAATTACAATCTGATTATCTCAATTTATTTAAGCATACTTGCATTATCCCAAATATAATTTGTAAATTGTGATAAAAAAAATTGTTTCCAAATACTTGCACTTTTGTAAAAATACAAGGGAAGGCTAAGTGTGTTATAAATCTATCAGAACTCTCACAAAGAGAACAGTCTTAGGAGATGCTTGGTTCACAAAGGGCAATGAGAATGAAAATGGGAATGAATATATGCTTGGTTCACAAAGGGCAATGAGAATGGAAATGGGAATGAATATAGTAAGGAATGAGAATGGATATAATCATTATAATTATGATAGTTGGTTAAGACCAATGAATGATTACCATTACTATTGATGATGGTTGGTTTGTTAAAAATGTTGAGAAATAAAAATTTATTTTATATCAAAATTTAAATATATTTTAAATGATTATTTTAAATTTATGCACCCTAATTATAATGACAGAATGTTTTAAATCAAGTATATTGTAGTTTTTCCTTTTCAATAGCTCTTGAAGAAAAAATACTATAGTATTTTCTTGTATCAACATATCATTAGTCAAATAATATCCTCAAAATATAGTTTAATTATCCAAAATATTGTGCAATTCATTGACACAACCATAATATTCACCATTCAATTGCTATAGTAAAAAAATCAAGTAAAATAGTTTAATATAATTTACATTATTCTAATAATGCAAATGATTTTATATTTTAAATAATTAATGAATAATATTTTAATTAATTACATTGTAATTAACAAATTAATTAATTATATTTTAATTAATTAATTACATCTTAATTATATTTTAATTAATTAGAATTTAATTAGATTTTAATTAATCAGGAAATTAATTAGAATTTAATTAATTAATTAGATTTTATCTTGATTAATTATTTTAATTAATTAGATTTAATTAAATTAATTAATTAGATTTTATCTTGATTAATTATTTTAATTAATTATATTTTATCTTATTTATTATTTATTTTAATTAATTGTATTTAATTAAAAATAAAAAAAATTAGTGTTGATAGGAATCAAACTCATTCCTCCCACACATGGAGGGTATGGACCATTACTTAGAACTTGGGTATGAAAAAACTATTCAATCAATCATAATAAAGTACCAACCATTACCATTCATTCCATTCCCGTTGATTTATTTATATACCCCTTAACCAAGTACCCCCTTACATACTAGGCAATTGGTTTTGTATAGATCCTTTTTAATGTTTCCAGCCTGGCATGGCAGTAGTTACCCCTTTATAATTCAAGTAGACATGGTCAAATTAGATTGTCAAAATCAATATTGATTATTCATTAGTCTAATCCAACACTTTTAAACTATTTAAGTAAATAGTTTCCTGAATTGAACAACTCAAGACATCATTATAAGGATTTAAATAATGGAAACCAAGTGGTTTGATTTGATTTCTACCAATATTTTAAAATAATGGCTCCTTTTATTTAGACAAAACCTAACTAAAGTAATATAACTAAATTCAATTTGATTTAGGTGGTTTGAATTAGTTTAGTATTTTAAATTTTAATATTATTTAAAAAGAAATAAAAAGTACATCAAAACATCTTCAATTTTAATATAATACTTTAAAAATGAGAAAGTTATAGATACTCTTCTAAATTATATTTATTAAAAAAATCAACTAGATGGATAGTTTAAATAAATTACAATTATTTTGATATTTTGTTGAAAAATTTATTGATATTATAAATTAATAATTATTAAATTTTACATTAGTAATATTCTCTATCTTAAAAATTTTAATTTTTTTAAATACAATGATAGTTAATTACTCTGTATTACTCCAAAAATAAAATTTTTATTGATTTTGTTCAGAAGACTACACAATAGGGTTATAAAGTATAAGATTGTGATATTAAAAAAATAAAAATATGAAATTTAATATTCTTTTAGGTAAGAATTGGTTAAGCATTGAAGTAAACAAAAATCTTATCAATATATTTCTCAACTTCTATTGAAAAAACTAATTTGATAGCAAGAAGAAGAAAAGGAGAAAGGGAATTAATTATTTAAAATCTATTATTCTCTTAAGAGAATATTATGTTTAATATTTGAAATCTTTAAACATAACCTTTTTTTAAGATAGCAATAAAAAATTAATAGTACTACAAGTCAAATAAAGTAGTGGTTTATGTTTTATTATAACCAAAAGCTAAACCAAATATTTTGTTTTTTAATCTTAAAAATAAAATATTTTTATTTTTAAAAATTTTTATTTTTGATAATTTGATTTAAAATAAATTGAGAAAATAATTGCAAGTCGTTAACATAATTATAAATAACATATATTATTACAAATATACAAATTTAATTACAAAAATTAAAATAACTAACCTCACCACAATAATAATAAATCTCGTTTGATAATCAGTAATTAAATAATCAGAATAAGAGATGGAAATAGTAAGTCATAATCAGAATATGAATAAAATTACTGAATAGACGTGTTTAGTGTGAAAATTAAACAAAATTAATAGTTATACTAATATTTGGTATTAAAT
>JANITX010000007.1:67831579-67843839 GCA_027564395.1 Erythroxylum ulei
CGATACATTCTAATTTATAAAACCATTTTGATGTTTCCTTTTCTTTTACTAAATTATGTACTTATATTTAGCACTCTAGTAATATTAGAGCTAAGAGTTTAATTTTACTTTCATATTCGGAGAATTTTCTCATATATTTTTAAAATGGAATATAAAATTATGTACTTATATTTTTTAATTGGAATATAAAATAACTTTTAAAAAATAAAATTGAACCAAACAATCCCTAAGTTTATACTATTTTACAACGCTAATCAGTATATTTTAATTATATATTTTATAAATAAATACATATTATAATAATTTATAAATTATGTATTTCAAATGAGTCATTTATCTTAATAATTTAAAGTGAAGTAATAGACTTAATAAATAAATAGATTAATCAAAATTACTTTATCATTCATCAATGCATATAGAACATGATTTTTTTTTAATTCAATCAAATATAAAGAACATATCAAATCATGTTTAGACGCCATTACACAACATGATAGGAAGAACTGTTGTTTATAGATGGCCAATGTAGCCCACCGTTGAAAATTGGGTCTAGATCCAAAATTGTTAAAGGATCAAAGTGCTTATTCTCCTCCCAACTTTGATGGAACCCAATCCACATTCACGTGGATCTCCTCTGTCTGTCTGATCGCTCTAAAACCCTAAACCTGTTATCCCTTGCCTTTTCAAGGCGTGGGATTAATCGTACAAATTTTGCACACCTTCGCTCATGGCAATTTCCGGGCTGAGCTTTTTTTGTAGACCCATTTTGGTCCCTCGAATCCCTCGTGCTTGTTGCTTTCGCAAGGTTAGATTTTGTGTAAAGTATGCATCTTTCTGTAAGCATGTTATGCAAATGCAAGTAATTGAATTTTTATGGAACCTTTCAGCTTTCATTTTGATTGATGGCTTATTTCTTTTAAGGTTCGCTTTAGCTCCATTGTAGCAATCCAGGCTCTTGATGAGCCGGAGTTTTTGGTGGAAAGCAAACGTTCCAGTTGGGGTACTTCTCCTCTCTCCACAGGCATACAAAGATTGTAGTTTCTGGTTTTTTACTCATTCTGGAATTCATGCTTCCGGGAATTGTAAAGATACCATTTTTTTGGTGTTTTTATATCCTTCTTTAACTTTTTTTTTTTTCAGGAGCCAAGGTCGGAGAAGGAAATGGTGGTAAGCCTCCAGAGTGGAAAAGGTTGAATTCCAAGGAACTTGGAATTAGTACTTCAATGATTGCAAAGCCTACTAGAAAGGTGCTTAATGCACTTAGGCGAAAAGGTTATATGTAGCTCCTTATTAGCTTTTGCTTTATTTAGTCTTATGTTCTTAAAAAGTTGTTTCCTTATGTTACTCTGATAGTGTAGGATACGAGGTTTACCTTGTGGGAGGATGTGTCCGTGATCTTATCCTGAACCGTACACCAAAGGATTTTGACGTAATAACATCTGCAGAACTCAAAGAGGTTAGTTTTTTTCTCAAGTTACATGAGATGCTACAGATGCTTGACCCTGCGTGCATATTCGCATGAAATGTCTCGAGGTGTTATGACTCATTTACCTTGTTGCCTATTTGGAATTAGAAACCTACAATTGTTCCATCCTTTTGATAACCTTTATTAGTTTTAGTTAGCTTGCCTTAATTGCCGTAAATAGGCTAAACTAGACAAGTTTTGGGCAGCATAGATAGATATGTACCAAGTCCTTCTAGATTTTGCTTTTCCATCTTCAGCGTTGATGGATTGTAGTTCAACTCTGCACTGTGTTTTATAAGTCACTTGTTTACTAAAAGAAAAAAGAAGAAGGCAAAGCAGACTGTTAATACTATTATTGTTATCAAATATAACCAATGTATAGCTGGAAATCTTCCTAGAACTAATTGTGATCTAAGCTTCAATCTGAGTTGCAGGTAATGAGGACATTTTCATGGTGTGAAATAATTGGCAGACGGTTCCCTATATGTCATGTGCATATTGGCGATGATATTGTGGAGGTATAGTTCCTTCTTTTCTTTTATTACTGTTGGTCTGTACAGCCATTCTTCTCATAACCCATAGAGAGATATTCTTAGCCTATATGCTTTTTGTTGTTTATTAAACATGGTTTTTATAGTGCATTTATTTTAATTTAGCCATCCTTTGTTTCTCAGTTATTAGTTTTAGTTGTTAATGCTAGGTTTCAAGTTTTAGCACCATTGGAAAGAGGTTCGGTGGTGATTTTAGACAATGTGATGAAGGCCCCATTGACTGTGACAGAAAAGATTACGTTCGTTGGAGAAATTGTCTGCAACGGGACTTCACAATCAATGGGTCGGTGCTTGAAAAGTTTGACAGTGAAAATGTCATTTTATTGATTAACAAAAGCCAGGGTCACTGGTTTGAAGATTTTTCAGTTTAGTGACATTTTTAGCATGGAATACTTTTTGCTCCTTTTCTTGCCCATATACTAATTTCTCTTTTTATTTGCATGCAGGTTACTGTTCGATCCATATGCAAAATTAGTATACGACTATATGGGGGGTCTAAAAGACATTAGAAAGGCTAAAGTGTGAATGTATTTCTTAACTTATTTGCTTTCCAATGAGTTTAGATTTGTCAAAAATTTTATTATCCTGACTTCACCTTTCCTGGAACTAGGTGCGCACTATCATCCCTGCAAGCACTTCTTTTCAAGATGACTGTGGTGAGCTTTCATTTGCATCCAGCCATTTTGGTTTTCCTCCGCAACATGGACCTAGCAAAATTATTTGAGCTGCTGCATTAGGTAGCGGCAGACATGCTCATGTGTAATGGGATATTATGTGATTCCTTTTCTTTACAGCTCGCATTCTGCGTGGAGTGAGAATTGCTGCCCGATTAGGATTTCGTTTCTCTAGAGAGACAGCTCATTGTGTCAAAAATCTTTCACACTTAATATCAAGACTTGATAAGGCATGCCACTTTCTTACTCTTTCAGCATCTTCCATGGATTTTATTTACATCTGTATATTCCTGTCTAACTTGTCTCTATTATCTCAATATTTTAGTCTAGGCTTATGATGGAAATGAACTACATGTTGGCATATGGTTCTGCTGAAGCGTCATTGAGGTTACTGTGGAAATTTGGACTTCTCGAAATACTTTTGCCTATTCAGGTTTGGATTTTACATTTTAAGTTTCCTCTGAGATTTATAGTTCAAATCTAATGTCATTTCTCATGCAGGCAGCATATTTCGTACGACTTGGTTTCAAAAGACGTGACAAGAGATCTAATATGCTTTTGGTAACTACGTTAACTCACATCTTGGTCCCTCTTTCTTCTTTTGGAAAACAAAAAAGCTTTGGATCCTCTGTTACTGAGAGAACACTAAGACAGATCTATATTTATGCCTGAAGTGGCTTACAGGGTAAAGCATTTTGAAATAAATAAGTGGATTGAAGTTAGGTAGAGCTTCCTACTTTTCACTAATCTAACAAATAACACAAAATGTCCATCTTCGTCAAAGAATTAAGTTATTTCCTACAAAAACTGTCTCATCTGTCGCTACAATTCCAGGTTAACAGTGCAGTGGACTGTAGGTATTTTGTGTTATTGGATTTGAAAATTTTATTATATTTATTTTCCATGTATTCCTGATCATTGATGCGTTGAGAATGCTTATGTAATTCTTTCTCGTTAGATATTCAAGTTTGTGGGAATAATCCAAAGAGACAGAATGGTATCTGAAAGTAAAGGGGTTTGATTTTAACGTTTATCTCATTACAATACAGTATGAATTGTACATATCAGAAAGGCTTGGTAGTATGATGAACTTTTAAGTGATCAAAGTATCTGTTCATTCATTTGCAGTGTCTGTTTTCTAACTTGGATAGACTTCTTGCACCTGATAGGCCATGCCATGGCAGTTTATGGTAAGTCTGTTCTTGGTTGCTTGTCTTTTTATTTATTTCAGTCCAATTGTATATAGTATCCTGTGAAACATCATGTTAATAATTGTAGTTTTTCAATTGACTTGATATTTCACAGTTGTCTTTCTATTGTAATTGAAGATTATGGAATGTGTCTTAGTGAACATAGGAATTGCAAAGCTTGTTGGATGATACCTGTGAACATAAAAGATTCTTAAGATATGACTGATATTTCTCCCATCTTAACTGTAATACCTTGTTCAGAAGATTTAGATTTCCCATTTTGATCCACCCAGCCTATTTTCTTCCCTTTGCTACTTGCTGCTATGATAGAAAAAATCATACGCTGAAACTTCTGAGAAAACTGGCATATCTTTGCATTGTAGTCTTGATTGTTATTTTCCTAGAATGCGATTATCGAAAAAACTTGGACTTGTAACATCTGTACCTGATTTGCAGGCAACTAAGATTTCAATCCTTTCACATTGTTAAATGTACTTTATTATTACATTGTTAGCATTCTTGTAAGTAGGGATGGCAAAAAAGTCACTGCCCGACCCAACCTGTAGTCAATGGGCTTGGTCCTATTGACCGAGTTTAGAGCTAGACTCAAGTCTTTTATTTATAAAATTTTTGAACTTCGAGTCAAGTTCTGGCTCTACAATCAAGCCTGACCCAAAGTCCGAAGCCTAACTATAGATAAATCCTTTGGGAGATTTGTGATTGAGGCAATGACCAAAATGACCTATTTATGAAATCACTCTCCCAATTCTCATTATTGAAAGTGAAAAGACAAGGAGAGAAAAGACGAGGAGGAAAGTGGTTGTATAAATAGAGCATTTGGGTCTTTGTTTAGTCAAAAAACTTTCAAAGAATTGGGCTTTCGGACTTAGACTTACTTCAATTAGACTTTGAAACATTTAATATTTTTCTAAAAGGGATAAACTTTTGGATTTGACATAGCCTAAATGGGTACTAGACCATTTAATTTTTTTAAAAATGGTTTTTGGACCTAACCCCATCCAATTAGGCTTGATGTGACCTAATTGGGTCAAATTAAAGCTTCACTGGGCTCGATTGATCTTCAGGCTATCCGAAACTTGATCAAGATTGGGTTTACGCCAAGTCTTTCAAGTTTGATCCGGCTTTAGGTTGAATTCAGGCTTTTAGAAAACTTTTGAACTGAGCTCAGATTCCCGTTCTGTTGCCATTCCTACTTGTCAGAAGTATGCTGTAGATTTTCAGGCTTGCAGATCAGTGAGACTATATTGTTGAGATGGTGCAACATCAATTACTAATCCCAGCACCAACATGGTTATTTGCAGACCATGCCCTGATTTGCTCTTAGGATTTTCATTATTGGCTTAGAACTGTCTGTGGTAAATTCTTAGAGTTCATCGTAAGTTGTACCAACCAATTTATCACGGCATCACATTTTCAGGTTTGGTATCCTTGCTTTCCATAAAGCAGTGTCTGACCAACCAAGGAACCCTATGGTGGTTGCTGCATTTTGTCTTGGTCTCCACAACGGCGGCGATATGTCAGAAGCAGTAGACATAGCAAGGAGGATCACTAGGCCACATGATGTCAGCCTTCCGGAGTTATCAGAACCTCAGGATCTGGACACTAAGTCATTGGTTGCTGAGGTTGAAGATCTTGCCTCATCAGTTAAACAAATGCTTGCTAAGATGACAGATGAGTATTACGTGTCTCAGGCCATGTCAGACTACCCTAAAGCTCCACGGTCAGATATGGTAAGCATTTTCTTTCTTGGCCTCTCTGTTAACCTTTTTGATAGAATGTTTAACCATTAAAACAAGTTCAGTTAAAATGGACTTTGGGTAACGTATAGAAAATGGTAAAGATATGGACTTGGACCTGAGATATTTCATTGAAGACCTTCAGAAACTTTTTATTTATTGAATTGATTCTTAAACCTGTCAAATACCTTTGACTCCATGAGTGCAATGTACTTTCTCTCATTCTTTAGTTACTGGAATATCTGATTATTTACTCTATTAACCATGCAGGTTTTCATCCCATTGGCATTGTATCTAAAAGTTTGCAGGATGTTTGAATGTATACAGAGGCATGGTAGAGAGAGACGTTTTGTGCCCAAGCTAGGTAAGAAGATAAACTATGAGTTGTTAGCTATGGGCAACCTAGAGGAAGTTCGACATGTTTTTGCCAGGATTGTCTTTGATACTGTATACCCTCTTACCCTAACCCAGCCCAGGACTATGTAAGTTCAGAATGTGATATGATATAGCAACCCCACAAAAAAAAAAACACCTGACTTTACATGGCGTACTACTTTTATCATCCTTCCTTGCAAGTTTTCCATGGAAAAACTGCCAGGAGTTGTAGAAAGTTCGATCTGGTGCAGAACTCAGGTTAGGTTATACCAGACAGCTTAACAAGTCAATGAAACTCAGTCAGCGCACATGATAATCTGTTGCATTTATTCATCAAACTCAGAAAAGGAATCTTTTTGTCATAACAAGATCAAGCTCTTGTGGAACAAAGTTCTGTTCTAAATCACTACAATCTCCAACAACAGAACTATGGAATCGCAAGTTCTTGGACTCATCTAGGTATACTTGCTATTAAAGCTGACATGATCAATCACTGGACTGTAATATGATATCGCTATAGGAAGATAAGGACGAGAGCCAAGACCATCCCCCGCAAGAATCAAACATGAAAAAGGAATAATGAACAACAAATCGTCGTATAGTATCTTTTATCATCGTCCACTAAATCAAGCCTTTCCAACAGATGGAGCAGGAGCAGAACCAGTAGGTGGCCTGAAAGAAAAGAAAAAGGTATAAGGTCAAAATAAATGAAGCATGACATTCAACGAGATATGTACAGGCAAAATTATCTCCAATGATTGACTTCGTTATAAGAAACATGGCCCAATTATGCGGAAAGGAAGAACTTACGCTCCAAAAAAGACTTTGACAGAATCATAGATGACCCACTGAGCTCCAGTGAGTGTTCCAATCATGACAATCCGGAGAGGAAGGCCCCTTGTGAAAAGACCCCACAGTCCTAGTTTCTTTATGGCCTGCAACAGCGAAAAGCATGAAAATCAATGAGATTATAATTATACAAATGGGAATATTTTTTGGTGAAGGAAAGGAGTTATTTGGTGTCAAATATGAGATGGGAGTCATTACCTCGCTGGCACTTGCCCCCTTGGCGTTGTTGAGGAACGATACGAGGTTGTCTGCTGGGTGTGAGACAACAGCACAGAGAATACCAGCAATGTAACCACCAACAAAGCTGACCCCAAGCTGCAAACTTATACTGCGTTTCTCTTTCGGCGTTGGGATGACATACTTGTATAGCATCTGAACTGTGTTCTCAAATGTAGCAAACTTCATCATTGTATCTGCAGCAAATTAATACTAACATTGAGATAAAATCTTGGCAGGAAGAAAAGATGAAGTTCTATTCACTACAAAATGCTTTTGACTCCAGTGTCAATCGACATTGGGATGTTTTCTCCATTTGAATGACTATGAAAGAAGATAGCAGCAAAGAGTTGAGTAATTGCAAACTCGGAATCAGTTGTAACAAACTAGGATATGAATCACCTCAGAAACTTTGTTATAAGCAAAACACATATGATATAAATCGCAAATGATATAGCTTACATGGAATCTGACGTCCCCAAAGAGGAGTAAGCCCTTTGAATAACCTGCACAAGGTCGACTATTTTATCAATTCAAGCTAGAGAGTGGATGCAACTTCACAGAGAGCATCATAAATAACCAAAAAGCGAAACAATTATTTTGCAGGTAGGCCGTACCCTGAATATCCTTCGGCTTTGACAAACTTGGGAAATCCATCGGACAAGCCCCGAGCAAATCCTGGTTGGGTTTGAACACGAACCTTAACAGCCTCAAAGGGACAGAGGGCAACATCAGCAATCACTTCAGCTGACGCTGAACCAGCAAGATATATCAAGGTTTTGTACTTTTCAGCATATTCAGGACCAGCTATGTCCGAGTAGTACTTCTTGAAGTACTCGTAGAATCCATATTTGCAGGCACCCTGAGCACTATATCCAATCAAAGTAGGTGCCCATCCCCTAAACAAACCTCTAAGCCCCTGTTCCTTTAGCAAGACCCCAAATCCAGATGAAATGCTCTTGTACTTTGCTGGATCGATCTGAAATCATCAATCACATCAAAAGTTAGCATTTGGGCAGTTGTCATTTAGCTAATTGTTTATTGCACGTCATCTTCCAGTACGCTTGGAGGATTCAAATGCCGGGTGAATGTGGGATTCCCCTATTTTCCCAAAATATTGACCAACTAAAGTAGCAAAAGCGATTGGTGCCTTTTTCACAATGCATAGAAGATTCAAACAAAGAAAGGGTCAAATTTCAAATTCCAATGATTCAGGCAGGTCGAGACGTAAAGACCAAACAATTAACAGCCGAAGAAGAGATACATAATTCAAGATTAATAATACGGTCATGAAGAAGGCCCTTAAAAATCACAACTTTCAGACTCCATGAATATGACGAATGATCAAGAAGTGTTTATTAAACTGAAATCTACTAGAACTTCTTTAAAGCTATCTTTCCATGCATGAGATTATAACACAATTCCCTGAAGGAAAGCATGACAGAGGGACCAAAACTTTGTAGGAGGAAAACAATAACGCAAACAAGCACGTAAATGCAAAAATCAAGACCTGCATGTTACACTTGACGAGATCGAGAGGAGTGATAAGCGTGTGAGTAAGCCCACAGGCCAACATGCCAGCGGCCGTGCATGCCGCATAATAATTCGGCGAGTACAACTCAATCTTCTCACTGGGTGCCGGAATCACAAACCCTTTTGACGGAGGGCCACCACTGGACGTTGCAGCGACGCCGCCATGGTTGACGTTCATCAAAGCCAAGTTCCTGGAGGATACATGGGGAGAGTAGAGAAAGTTGGGGATCAGCGGCGTAGAGTCACCAAAAGAGGCCATCGGGAGGATCAAAACTGAGAGAAGAAACAAAGTTTCTGGGTTGGTTATGGAAGTTGGTGTTGTATGTGTCAAATATAAAAGAAGAAGAACTAGTAGTAATACTCGTGTTTGGTTGTGTTTGAGAAGAAACGAGGAAGATTGAAGGGATGGTGAGAAATGAGAACTCCTGAGTAAGTCAACGTCTGCTTTTTCAAAGCGCCGTCCTTTACTAGCCGTCTTTATTTGTTCAAAGTAGTGATTTTGCATAATCGGGTCAAATTTTGAACCATTACCTAAATTAGACTCTAGAAAAAAAAGGATAATCAATTTATATAATACTAATTTTTAAATATTTTAATTTTTAAAAATTATGATTAACATTAAATTATATTTTAAAGAATTTATCACTTACTCAAAAATTTTAAATAAAAATGTAAATAAAATATAGAGATAGCAAATTTGATTCAACCAATATAGAGCCCCTATCTTAAGCCTAACAGAGCTCATGATTGGCCCAATTCATTGTCATTCTTACTTGAAATCAACTTATTAGACTTATCTGAGTTAAAATTTCAGAGGTCGATTTGAAGCCCTCTTCCTAAGTTTAAAACAACATGGTTTTGATCTTAAGTTTCATAATTTGAGATTGACCAACTTTGGGTTAAGTTTGAGTTGTATGTTAGAAGGTCGTTTCGAGGCAGCAGGTCGACGATCCCCAATAAAAAAACATTGGTGGTCAGACTCCTATTGCAGTCAAAGTTAGATAAGCCAAGCCTTGGCAACCAAGAAATCTGGAGCCATTCACTCGACTTGCAACTCCACAAGGGCCCACGGAACAGAACGCAATCCAATGACATTCAAATTTCAAACAGTAAAGTAGATAGGTATTTTAACGTTTTTTAACTAAATTTCACTTCTTTTTGTGTCTCTTTCTTTATCCAGAGCACCAGTTTTCCTGTTGCCTTTGCATTAACCGGTAACTGGCGCCCACCATTTCAGTGTCCCAGTCAAATCCCATATCGGAAGATTGGTGTGTAACTAGGACCTGCGTTATTGTTTGTATAGCTAATCTGGTAACCTGTCTCAATGGCTTCTGTTTCAGCAACTTGTCTTAAGTTCCAATCTTTGCCTAGCCGGTTCAGCAGGACAAGCCAGGTGAAGCTTCCGTTACTGTTATCTGTGATTCTTGGTCTAAATCTTTCTCCTCTGTTAAGAAGAAAGCAAAAAGGGACGATGTAGTTAGCGAGTTTTGAATACTAAATCCTCTAATGTTGATACTCTGCTTTCCTGTTGCTGTATATATAAAATTCCCCGTCAGTTTGTGGTTTCATCATTCTGTTAGCCGTAATCTATGATTAAGGGAGCCATTCCTTCTCAGCAACTTATGCTACTTTCTGTCGCCTTCCTACGAGGAATGTAATGAATGAAAGTACTAATTATGATGTTTCTGGTTTTCCTAAGTGCAGGCGGCTCAGAAAACTGGTTCATACTTGGTTTCAGCTGAAAGACTTTTTTTTTTGGATCGATTTATTGATAGTGTTTGTAAGAATTGATTCCTCTTTGCTTTATCTTCTTTGATTAGTTTCCTCGATGGTTTAAAAACCTCTCTTGATATATGTTTTCTAAAACATATGAACAATTAATTAACATATCTGATGTTGCTTTTTATTTTTAAAGGAGAAAAGGAAAGGATCTTGTATCTATTTGAGATTAAGTCCTTAATATACAATAACTATTATCTTAGGCTCTTTTCATTAGATTCAAATCCATAAGTGACATGAGCCACTAAATAATCTAACAATTTCTCACTTGCGTATGTTACGATTTGGTGATTCAACAATAAAACTTTAAGTACATACAATACATGAAATCGATCAAGTCATCCTTAATTGAATTAAGATGATGGGATCATGGTAGTCAAAAGTTATACGACATGATTCCTTCCATGTATCACATAATCAACTCAACTAATAAAACTTTAAGTGGGTAATTATGTAATTGTTATCTCACATAAATAATTATTGTATACAACATAATATGGATAACAAGTAAATGAGCAAAAATATGACTATAATTGAATTCACAAGTGCCATAACAATTTGAGCAAAACAATTATATGTATATATACATGTCAGAACGATATGCTAATAAGAATTTATCTATAATGTCCATTCGTTCAACATGGCCAATAAATGTTTTGGACGGTAAGTCTTTAGTTAACGGATCTGCTATCATTAGATCGGTACCAATATGTCAATTGATACTTTATGTTTTTGCACTTCTTCTTTCACAAACAAGTACTTCAAATCCAAGTGTTTCGCATCCTTTGAATACATGATTTTCTTAGAGAAGAAAACGGCTGCAGAATTATTACAATAAATTCTTAGTGGTCTATTAATACTGTCGATAATGTCAAGACTTAAGATAAAGTTTTGAAACCACAATCCATGAACCGTGGCCTCAAAGCATGCCACAAATTCAGCCTCCATAGTGGAAATAACAATGACGGATTGCTTTTCACTTTTCCACGAAACAACTCCTTCAGCTAATAGGAACATATAACCGAATGTAGATTTTTGTGAGTCGACACGACCAACATAATCTGAATCCAAGTAACCTATCACTTCGAGATGAGTTGATTTTCTATATGTGAGCATATATTAATTTGTGTCTTGTAAATATCTAAGAACTTTCTTTGCAGCTTTCCAATGGTCCATTCCAGGATTGCTTTGATATTGGCCTAGCATTCCAATAACAAAACTGATATCTGACTGAATGCATGTTTGAGCATACATTAAGCTCCCAACTACTGACGCATAAGGAATAGACTCCATTTCCTCACCTTCCAAATCGTTTTGTAGATATTACATTTGCCTAAATTTGTCCCCTTTTAGAATTGGAACTATCCCTGTGGAGCATTTTTCATTTTAAATCTTTCTAAAACTTTCTTGATATAACCTTGTTTGAAATATAACAGATAAGCAGTAAAATCCCAACATAAAGTGGTATCAGAGCATCAAGACCTCCTGGGACAATTCTTGGACACTTCAAGCAGCAAAGAAGCATCAAGAATCATCCAAGATCAGTCAGTAAAGAAGCATTTACAATCAGTCAAGATCAGTCAGTAAGAAAACCATCAAATCCATTCAGTTCAGTAAGTAAGTGCATTCTTTAAGGTTCTTTACATTAAAGAAATCATGGTAGGCAAAGAAATGGATGTTTTTACTGGTAAAGAAGACTTTACCATCTGGAAACTCCAGATGCAAGCACTTCTTGAATCTTATGACTGTTATGGTGCAATTGATGATGAATATGACCTTGAAACTGATCCTATTAAGAAGCTGAAAATGCAAAGACTTGCACATTGCAAGTTAATGCTTCACTTATCACCAACAGTGATAAGAAAAGTGCA
>JANITX010000007.1:67849772-67881073 GCA_027564395.1 Erythroxylum ulei
ATAAAATTAAATTATTCATAATTTTTATTGATAATTAATTTTAATTTATTAAATATATAATCTTGAATTAAATTATTTATAAATTTTTATTAATAATTAAATAGTATATATTTAAATGATAGTATATCAGATTATGAAAAAAATAGAAATAGGAAACAAAAAACCACTTTTTATGGTTTTCATAATTTTTAAAAACTGGAAGAAACTGAAACAAAAAACAGAAACAAAAAACTCAAACAAACAAGTTTTTTTTACTGAATTTGAAAATAAAAACAAAAAATCAAAAACAAAAGTGGAAACAAACACCCCCTTAACTTACAAGATTCGTAGTTTAGGATTATTTTTGTTAGGAATATTCTTTTTAGTTCCAAGTCAACGGATTGAAAAAGACTTTAGGTAACAACCTAATGTTCTTGCTTTTTCAAGATTATTTTAGTTTACGTTACTTAGTAAGAAAATAGGGTTAGGCCAGATAACAGGATCTTTTGAAAGTCAACGTCTAATAATCATTTTAATTTTGATTTAAGTTGTGTTTAAATTGAAAACTTATTTTTTTAATTTCAAATTAACAATATTTTAAAAATTGGATCGAATGTTAAATCAATAAGATAAGAAATTTAAAGTTTAACTGATATTAAAATGTCATTAAAAAAGCTCTCTAATTTACAAAAATTACAAAAACTTTGGATCTTAATCTTCTATAATTTTTTCTATTTTGAAATAAAGATTACTTTGAAGCCATGCATTATTGTATTGTAGCAAGCATAAATGATTTACCAAAATATGTTCACACAATTACTACTAAGTCTCTGTTTGGTTGAGCTTATACCAGTAGGGCTTCTTTTTTTTTTCTGTAAATAGTTTATGAGAATAACTTTTATAAAATGTCAATTGACTGTTTAACTGTCATTTAAAAAAATAACTTTTTGAAAGAGCTTCATATGGTAGACTATTTGGTAACATAAAAATCAAAGCACATTTAATTTTAACTACAGTTTATTGGTAATAAAATTTATTTATGCATATAAATATTATTTAAAGTATAACAATATATTAATTATTATATAATTTTAAACCATATGAAATATAAATAAAAATATATCTAATCAAATCTTTTATATGGATTAAAACATAAGTAAACTAATATCAAAACTAAATATTTAAAAAATATAAATATAAATCTCAAAATAAATATTTAAGTCGAGTAAATAGTTAAATGCATAACAACTGCGCAAGATATTAGAGAAGATGAGTTTGTAAGATAAACGTAAAAATAAGTTTGTAAATATTGTGAGAATTATGTGTAAAATATAAGGACAAAAGAAATTAAAAACATGCTCATTAATTGATGTGAAAAATCAACTTGAAAAAGTCATTTGAAAGGCTCTTCGGAGAAACTTTTAATTTGAGCTTCTTAAAAAACTATATTTTAATTGTTAAAAATGTTATATCTATTAAAGAAGTATTTTTTATTTTACAGCCAAATAATCATTAAAAAAGACTTTTATAATAAAGAAAAGTATTTATTGATCCACAAAAGTCCATCTAAATAGACACTAAAATTATAATTAGAATGCGGACTAATTGTTGGTAGAGACATAGACGGAGCTACATGTAGCTCCATGGGGGCATTGGGCCCCTCAAGATTTTTAAAAAATATTATTTTTAATATATATATATATATAAAAGGACAGAGTTATTTAAGGGTCAGTGGTGTATTGGGCTCTCCAAAATTTCAAAAAATAAATATTTGGGCCCTCCTATATTAAATTTCTGGCTCCGTCACTGGGTAGAGACATGCCTTTTCCTTGTAACATCATCAAATATTAATCATTGCATGTTAAGAAACAAGGCTTTATTCGGATTAGAGTGAATTGTGGTTTAAGATTCAACAAAATAATTACATAAAAAGCTTATAAAAGTTACAATAATAGCGTAAACTTAGCTCAAAATCACCTATTTACCGTGGCTTAAGAGTTAAGACACAAGCTCCTCATTTGGTGAAGGTTAGAAGAAGGTCAACTCGAAAATGTGATTAGTCTCAAACTCATGATTTTAAGGTACAAATAAATTATAATAAAAATAAAAAGTAGTTTTTTAGTTTTATAAATTACGAAATTAGAAAGACAAAAAAATTAATTAAGAAAAGGAAAAAAAATCTGTTGCCTACCGAGCAAAGCCATTAGACTATCAGACACGTCATCTTTTGGGTCCCCACGTTGACGCGCGTATCCGTAATCAGCGCCAAACGGCATGTCGCTGAAGTCATGAGTGACAACAATATGAAACGAGAACTTTTCTATTTATGTTGTTGGTGTGAATTCCGACGTCGTCTTCGCCATGTCATCGGACCAGTGACCAACAAACAAACAAGAAGCGGTGTTCTTTTTGTCTCTCGTTATCTCTCTCTCCCTCTCAGTCTCTCTCTATTTTCCGATCGATTTTCTCGTGAGAAAATCTAGCTCCTCCAAAATCTTCGTTCCACTGTCGTACAACGCACGACACGAATCTATAAAAACACGTAGATACGAACATATACGCATAATTAGATGGAACGGAGAAGAGCCGCGAGTCCGGTGTACGCACGGCAATGGAGCGCCAGCTCAAGCAGCACGGGATCGTCTTCTCCGGCGATGTCGCCGGCGCATCCTAGCTCGCGAATCGGCTCTGGCATGTCTACCATCAAGCGGACGCAGAACGTTGCCGCGAAGGCCGCCGCGCAGCGTCTCGCTCAGGTTATGGCGTCTCAGACCACCGATGAAGAGGAGGAAGACGACGATCTAGGGTTTCGACTTAGTGGTCCACCGCGTGCTGCGCCGTTTAGTTTCAATAGTAGTATTAATCATAGTAACAGCAACAACACTATTAACGCTGCTGCTACCACACCTGCTGTTTCGCTTACTAGACCTAACAGATCTCAGTCTCCTGCGGTAAGCTGAAGAGCTACTGCCTTTACATGTTTTGTTTAACCTTTTGAATTCGTATTCGATTCCGTTCGGTTTGACCTGGACTGCTTTCATGATATTGAAAAGTTCTCTCATCGAATTTGTTTGTAAAATGATTTCAGTTGCAGGAGCAGAACAATTAGATCTCTGCTCTCTATGGCAGAAAAGAAAAAGTGTCTGAACATATTCAATCCCGAAATATATTTAACTGCCTTACATATTTAGTGTTTGTGATTGAAATGCATTACTGATTAATGGAGCTTTGGTATTTTAATTAGTTAGGTCGGAACTTTGTAGAACATGTCCCTACTGTTCGCTCTTCATCGGCTGGGAGGTCAGCGATATCTGTTAGGACACCTGTGTTGATGCCCTCTAGTAAACCGTCGTTGAGAACTCCTGCTCCTGTTGCTCCAGTTGAAGTTCCTGCTAGCAAGAGTAAAGACAGAAGGTCCGAACTTGGTTATCTGTATTTTTGTTGTTATTAATTTTATCATCTTTTGGTATACGGAAAGCTTCAACCTTGGTAGAGAAGGAGCCCCGTCTCCATGGAACTATTAGGCTCAACAGTGTTATTAAATTCAGTGATAAGTACATGAAGACCCTTGGTTTGTTTATCTTTCAAACCTTCCAGTTAAATTTACCTTCAAAGTTCCCTATATTTTGATAATTAGTCAAATTGTCACTTTTCTCATTATTGTGGCAATAATGAAGACTGCAATTTAAAACAAAATTGACTAATAATTGGAAATAATTTTTGGTTATAAAATGATGGTGACAATATAGAAGAATATTGTAAAATATTGAGAAAATAATCTATGTTGTTAATTATAAAACTAATGGAACCTCTAAGATTAAATTCAATTCAGAAGGGGTCACTTGGAGAAAAGCCAAACTAGGGGCCTTTTATGATATTTTCCTTACATTTATTGCTATCACGTAAATAAAACTGTTATGAGTTTTTTATAGTGTTATTGCTACTATTAGTATGCTAAGGGCACTGCATGAAGTTATGGCAAGCTGAGTTGCTGGATGGCTTGCTTAAGTTAATTCTGATTTGAACTTTCTTTGCGTAAAACTTTGATTTGGAAAAGTGCCTTTGCTGCAGGATAATATTTGAGTAATTTAAATATAACATATTTTGTTTACAAGGCACAATTGGACCATGTTGGGATAGGCAACAAGGACAATACTCCATTTTTTTCCCTAACCCCGTTCCATACTACATGTAATAGCCCTAGAACCAGGTGGGGGATTGCATCCTAGTCATCCAGTGCAACGGTGTTAGTAAAGTGAATTAGTTCATTTTTAAGAGCACTAAGAAGGCACCAAAGTTTCAGGGTATGACTCTCATAGGTGTAAATTTGATGAATGATCGTGAATTATGAATTTACCTGATTAACTTCTCGTGATTAAATGATAGTGTCAGATAGTTATACTTGATTATTTCGAACTTCTATTTCAATAATTATAAGTAAAACATGAAGGTCTGTGTGGAATGGAAGGGGTGATTACTAGACATGAACTAAAACTTCTTCAAGCTTTTTTATTGCCCTTGCATTCTAACGATGGTTTTTTTTCTTTGGGTAAATGTTTTGATTGCCAACAACTGAAGATTTAGTTTAGATGTGGGGCAACAGAAGGTAAAAGATGGGGGAGATGACCGTGAAGCTTCTGCACTACGTGATGAAGTATGTTCTCATTATTATGGATAATGGGCGGTCAATCTCTTTGATCATATATGTCATACCACACTGTAGGTCTGAAGCTGACATGGTCTTGATTTTGCAGCTTGATATGCTACAAGAAGAGAATGAAATAATTCTAGATAAAGTATGTATTCCTTTTCCATAAAATTGGTTGTACATTATCTTTTTATGATGTTTAAATTTATCTTTTTATTATTATTCTGGTTAGCTTCGCCGTGCAGAAGAAAGACATGAAGAAGCAGAGGCTAGAGCTAGGGAGCTTGAGAAACAGGTGATTCACATTACAATCTCAATAGTATTAAGCATGTATTGTTGAACTATACTGTCGATCAGTTAAGCGGACTCATTTTCTATTGAAGGGACTATCTACCCTAGTTCTTGGTTGCAAAACAAAGGACCTATCAGTTTACCATGTTGAAGCATATACTGTATTTATACAATTTCTTCAGAATATGTGCATTTATGCTAATATGCTATCCTAGCTTGTCATGTTCAATCATAAATTTAAGCATTTGGTAAAATTGGCTGTATTATCACAATTTGCACTGTGATGGTTTTAACTCATTGCTTCAATGTGGTAATTTTGAATGTGATGTGTTATTCTTGGAATTTGATTGACTTGCAACATACCGTATCTTGGTCACTTCCCCTCTCAATTGGCTTGATCGGCTGAAAATGCCTGTTATAAAAATACTTATTTCTGACTTCATATTTTGTATGCATTAGGTCGCCGCCCTTGGAGAAGGTGTCTCCCTTGAAGCTAAATTGTTGAGCAGGTAATTATGTTTGCTTTATCTGTAACTCCGTGGGTGAACTTTCTGGTTCTAATTTCACGTTAAAATCCACAGGAAGGAAGCAGCATTACGTCAAAGAGAGGTGAGTTGGGTTTATCATAGTTCAGGCACTGAATCTGAAAATTCAAGTAGAATTTATTGTTCCCTTTTCATTTTGATGTCCTTCAGGAACAAACTTTTGAGTGGACTGTCTGTTTAGTTAGTCTTTCTATGACAAATATTTTACCTGTATTTTGCCAACAGCTTGACTTAATCTACTTATTCACATTTTTTAGTTATTCAATAATTCTTTGGCAAATTTTCGTTTATTGAACTGCAAGAAATTATTTTCCACAGGCCGCTCTTAAAGCTGCCAAACAGACAAAAGATGGAAGAGATGAACAAATTGCAGCCCTTCGAGTAGAACTTCAGGTCAAGTCTTATGCCTCTTGTTCTTTTCCATTTCTATCTGCTTAAGAAGAATTTGGTCCCCAATCTTTTTCATTTTTTACCAGAACATGAAAGATGATACTGCAGCAGCAGTTGAACAACTCCAAGAAGCAGAGTCTGAAGCAAAAGCTCTTCGGACGATGACTAAGAGAATGATTTTGACTCAGGAAGAGATGGTTAGTGCATCTTGAATTCAAATTATATCTCGGTTTGGTTGTGTGGATGTTTATTGTACCCTTGATGTGGCCTTTTAGGAGGAAGTTGTCCTGAAGAGATGTTGGCTTGCTCGCTACTGGGGTTTAGCTGTACAGCATGGTAAGAAACCTTCTAGAATCGTTTTCGTTCTATAGAGGATATAATTTCTTTGTAAATATTTTCTTCTTCCTTGACAAGGCATATAGTGTTACTTTCAGATATATAGCCTGACGTATTAGTTGTAACACTGATAGATATGGAGGTAAAGGCACGAATAATCTATATCTTCATAATATTATGATTCTACAATATGGCTTTATTACTCAAATTTTATCTTTGAACCATTATCTCTGTGGTGCATTTAATTGCTAAGCATAGTTTTTGGCTTATGGGTTCTGTGTCTTCTGTTCACAGCTTAGTTTTGCCTGGCGTACACATTAAACCTATTCTTGTATTTATTATTAATTTCCTCTCTCTGTGGTTTCTTTTTCCGCTAGACATTTGTGCAGATGTGGCCATATCAAAACATGAGCAGTGGTCAGCACTGGCTCCTCTTCCATTTGAAATTGTCATTTCTGCTGGACAAAAGGCGAAGGAGGAGTCTTGGGAGATGGGTTAGCTTACTAACAGATTGTTAAATTTCTTATTGTTTCCTTTTCAAGTTTTCATATATTTAAGCCTAATATTGCTTCACATTACTTGGGCTGTGACATTGATGAATGGAATAGGTAGTGGTGATTCAGATCGGAACAAACCTGATCGTGATTTGGGTGATCTAACAGGAGAAGGAAATATCGAAAGTATGCTTGCAGTTGAAATGGGGTTGAGAGAATTAGCTTCTCTAAAGGTTTTTTTTTTACTTCCATTTATCCATAGTATTTGAAGGTTTAGCGGTTTCTTAATTTAATTTTTGTCTCACTACAATGTATTTGTTACTAGTGTTAAAACCATTATAACTTACCTTCCTAAATCAAAAAGGTTCGACACTCAGCTTGTTGATTATTTTTCATCTTTATAGACATCATTTGCTACCTACAAATGATAGTAAATATCTTCATGTATTAAGGTGGAGGATGCTGTTGCACTTGCATTGGCTCGGAACAAAAGGCCAAGTATGTTTGATTATCACAATTATAAGATTTCTGCCTTTGCAGTTCTCTTTTGTACCTTTTTTTTTTCATTTGGCTGGTAACTATTTACTTAATGGCTTGTGCTTTACCATTCAGTAGTGAAGCCTTACGAACTAAAAACTGTTGGTGTTACTGCTGCTATATTGGCTTTAATTGGAATATGAAGTTGTGACTAATCTTAGTTAACTGCAAGTTCCTCATTTTCTTTTCAATTTCTGTTCTCTTTTTCTGGACTTGTATAGATTTAAGTCAGCTGATAACTCGATACTTGTAGTTGATTGATAATCTTAGGAGTTACCTTACTTTTTAGTGCCCTTTTTTTCTTCTAATCTTCTTATACATTTGCGTATTTATTGTTCTTTGTTTGATTCCTTAGGTTTGAGATCACCAACTGATCCTAAATTCACAGAGGCCTTTGGTAAGATGCAAGACCTGATTGGTGATTGGACTATGCTTTATGACAGGTCTTTTGACATCTCTATTACCTATGTTTTTTAACCGCAGAACTAAGTGAAGAGGAGGTTGAAGATGTCGCTTTCAAAGAGGTCAGTGACTGTTTTTAACCTTTTAATTCCATTCTTGATTATTCAACCTGAAAGTTTTGGCTAATAGTTACTGCATTACATAGGTTAACAAACTACCTAACCATTGATTTCCTAGATCTGACGTTGCACGGTTGTATTTTTCTTGATTTGTTTTTGTTTGTATATGCATAGGCATGGCTAACATACTTCTGGAGGAGAGCCAAAGCACATGGTGTGGAAGAGGATATTGCAGAAGAGCGACTACAATTTTGGATAAGCCGTAGTGGGCGATCACCAACTTCACATGATGCTGTGGATGGTGAGCTTATCTAAACTATGATTCAGTAAATAAAGAAGCTTAATTTGATAGGAAACCTCAAAAAGGAAAAGTTAGTAATTCTTCTGTATAATGTAATGTACTGGAAATTTCTTAGCAAAGATGTAAATAAGCTAAATCAGTTGGATGGCTCCTTTGCATTTTGGTATTTCGAAGTCTTAGATGAAAGAACTTGTGACATTGCAAGTATGCTTTTAAAAAATCCCAACTAGTTTAAGGATTCCTTTGTACTTACAGTGATATATAAGGTTGTATTTCCTCTTTATTTTCAAGAATCTAGATATTGGAAAATTCTTATCCAGTTTGATTGCACCATAAGTTCCTAATGGAGGATAAGAAACAAGTTGGGAAGAAGTAATAGCAGAACCTATTGAAGATTTGCATATGGGATAATATCTGCATCTTATTTTACTTCTTGCTTACACGATGATTTGGGATTTCATTGTGTTCATCATTATTGCAGTTGAACGAGGCTTGTTGGAGCTAAGAAAGTTGAGTATAGAGCAACAGCTGTGGGAAGCATCTCGGAGAGAAATTGATCAGCCATCATCAGCATCTGTTGCCAACCATATAACGGATGTAGAGTAGCGGTATACAATATGGTTAGTATTCTTTTCTCTCCTACTCCATGTAATGAGTTACTCTTTTCGCGCATGATTTGTTTTTGTTTTAGCAATTCATCACTTCAAAATGTGATCTCGTTGCAGCTTGCTGTCATTTCTTGTGAAATTTATGACAATTTGCATATATTGAATCTAAAAGAACCAAAACGCGCTCGAATGCGGCTACCGTACCCAGGTTGTTCAAAACATGTGAAATTGTTGGTCTGGATTGAAATACTTCGAAGGAGTCATTCTGGCTTGCGGTACTCTCATGTCCAAACCTCCAAAAAGTAGCTTGTGTTTGGCTTGCTGTTGCTGTACTTATCTGTTGCTAGTGTACCTGCAGTCATTCCATATATAACTGAATTAGAATAGTCGAAAGCTTGTGCTGATCGCTCACCTCTGCTTCACCGGCTAATAATTAAGGGGTCAGTTTGCTTTTATGCTTCCACTTATATTTTCTATTGTGATTTTTAGTTGTTTTTTTTCTTGAGTTTATGTTTAATTGTTTGATTGAGATATGAAATTAAAAATTTGAAAAATAAAAGCATCAAACTTCAAACATGTAATAAAAAAGTGAAAAACAAAAAAATGACTTAGTTGAGATTTACAAAAAAAAATTAAAAATTGTTTGATTTTATTGTCATTTTTTATGTTTTATAATATTAAAGTTTAATTCAATTCATTTTTAATACATCAAATGGTATTTTAAAATTAATTAATTATTATTATTAAAAACAAAAGGGATGAATAATTGTTATAATTAAACTCAATTTTATATATTGAACTCTAGTATAAAATATAATAATTATATTAATGTATTATAAATCAATAATTAAAGAAGCTTATGATGAAACAATAAATTGATTGGAACTTCTATTGGTATAGTTATTTCATATTTTTGGGAAATATTGTAAAGTGGTAATTCAGTGATATATATTTCATTCCCCATCATTTTCATTTATTTTCACACAATCATTTGAATTGTTTATATTATTCAAAACTTCCGTTATTTAAAATAATTACAACATAAAAATGTGCCTCATGCAATAATTTGAAGTGTGTAACTACTAAAAGAAGTATATAATTATTCTCTCTATCCTCATTTCCACGGAAATTAAAACAATCCATTATCTATAAACATATTGCAAGAAGAATACATACTCTATGATTGCTCAATGTAAACTTAAATAGGACTTACCCTATAGCCAAAATTTATTCTATAGTCAAGGTATAGCACCAACAAAATGAGCTTAATAACAAGCAAAAAAGTCCAAAATAATGAAAAAAAAGGAAAAGTATGAGATCATTTTTCAGTTTTACAAACTGCAATTCAACTACTTACACCAGAAAAGACTGATCCTTTCCTATCCCAAAGTGCCAAAAATCATTGGCAAAGGGAAAAGAATTGCCACTATAACACATTTTTAATGTATCACATTTAGAACACATCGGGGAAGGAAATTAGTATATTATTTGGAGATTTTGAGTTAAATCAAGGTCTGATAATTTTTTTTAAAATTATATAAGAACAAAATAGTTGTCATGTTTGTATATGCGTATAGAAAACAAGGCTACTTAGAGGGTGGTTGAGTTGATATAGTAGAGAGGCATGAGATTAAAAGGTTTTGTATTTAATTCTCCCTCTCTACGCTCTCTCGATTGATCTTATCGTATAAGGCTTTCTTAGTGCAGAGTAGTTAATTGATATGACTTGCAGACTATTGCATCAATTTAAAAATTTACCTAGTATACATTCAAAAAGTAATAACTGCGGGTTCTTTCATTTGAAAAAAAGAAGTTTTGTTTGCGTATGTATTCATATACAACCAAAAAAATGTGGCCACGTGTGTTTATATAAAAAACATTTTGTTGGTCATGTACATATAAATATGTGTAAGAAAAAAATTCGATAGTCATCAGACCGTAAAAATATAAGAAAAAAGTTTTTGGCAAATGCAGAAAAATGTAATTATGCAAAAATTGAGAGATTACAATGTAATTATGCCAAACTTGAGGGACCAAAATGTAATTATGTTAAATTTAAGGGATTAGATACTTTAAATTTAATTATATTTTTAATAATTACTAATTAAATTTATTCAATTTAATTACAAAATTTAAATAAAATAAAATAATTCATAATACATGTTAATAATTAATTTTATTTAATTAAATATATAATATTAAATTAAATTATTCATAGTTCTTATTAATAATTAATATATTAATATGTTGAATAATATATATTTATTTGATAATAAATCAAATTATAAACAAATAGTAACAAAAAAATAAATCACATTTTATAATTTTTGGAAAAAAAACTCAAACAAACATATTTTTTAATTGAATTTAAAAATAAAAATAAAAAATAAAAATAGAAATAGAAACCAACAACCCTAAGCCATCAATTACAAAGGAAAAAGAAACGAAAACACCTTTAAGCAAAATATAAAATTGAGCTTTTTAGAAGTAATCAATTTGGTGGAGTAAAGAAGCATGAGCCAAAAGTTTTTGATTGATTTCTCTTACCTATGTTGTGTCAGATTGACCCTATTATAAAGGACTTGTATAGTACGGAGTACTAGATTGACGTAATTTACAGGCTATTGTATCGATTCTAAATATTTACCCAGTATACATCTAAAAGGTAATAATCATGGGTTCTTCTTTAAAAAAAAGAAATTTGAAAAACAAAATCTGTTAAAGAATAATATAGTCAAACCTAAAAATACCAATAAAAAAAGAGTAAACATCGTTGACAATGCATTAATATTTTATGAAATCGACTTATTAGATTGAATTTGTTGTTGGAATCGTATGGTGGCTTATTGTTTGAATCTGCCAACGAATTATGTTTAATTTAATATTTTAACTGTCTAGAGTTTATATCAAATTTGAGCTCTTAACTTATAAAAAATTATCAGACATACGAAATTTAAACAAAAAATTGAACTTCAAGAAGACTGAATTATCATTATCATCGATACTTAGTTAAAATCTCGTTGAATTGTAAAATCTAAAAAGATTCGATAATATATAGTCTCACCTATTTTCAATAAACCCATATAGAATGCGACATGATGATAGGAAAGGATCTCTTGTAAAGAGAGCATTCGCGTACTTATAAGTTATATTAAATTTTGTATTTTACCTAAGAAGGTTAAATTATTTGACTTTAAATTTGTTTTTTTTAATTATATATAAATGTTATAATTTAACTCAAATTTCGATACAAATCTTAATAATTTAAAATATAACTTCAACCTAATATTTAAATATTGTCCATTTACCTATAAATTACACTCCCATCAACCTGCTAATTGAAGTTGTTGGTTCTTAAATTCAGATAACATGTTTCCGTTAATCTATGTTTATCTTATTTTATTACATCCATCTATCTAATTTTTGCAAGTCTTATTTATTAAATAGATAAATATTCATAAAATAGAGTAAGAATAAAATAATAAAATAAATTAATCTCAGTTTCTTATAGCTGTCATTAGTAGATATAATTTTAATTTTTATTGTTATTTTTATAATAGACTCATATTTATTTTTTATTAATTCATTATATAATGATGATATTGGTGTATTTTTGTTTCAATAAAATATTTTTATAAGTTTTATTTTTTATTTATTATATACCAATTTTATAATAATTCACTGCCAATTAAACCTCTAAATCTTAAACCTTTTATTTGACTGGTAGTTCGATATCTGATCCAATTTTTAAAACATTATTAGTTTACTATAGCCTCTGTTTTGAAAACCGGACCGAATCGGCCGGTTTGACAGGTGACCGGTCGGCTATCCGGTCTGATTCACCCCTAAAAATTAGTTCTTAATTGAACCAGTGAGAACCGGTCGGATGACAGGACCGATCCACTAGTTCAATAAATTTTTGTTTTTTTCTTATTTTTTGGTATATTTTTGTATTTTTTTAACATTATTAATATTATATATAATTAAATATAATTATTATATAATTATAATATCATACAACTGATCAAACCGATGATTAATAAGACCTCAATTCTGGCCTATCTGAATTTTAATTATAAAATAGACCAAGTTACAAATTACATAGTAATCAACGAACATTGGAATCCGTATCAAACGGTCATTCCTTCCACCGGCTTCTTGTCCTGTCCACATCTTCAGAAACCTTTGACGCTGTCACATATTCCAAAAGACCAGAGCCTTCCTGTCCCACTCCCACCACTTTTCTTTTGTTGAGTCAACCTCATATACAACTTTAAATAGTCAGTTTTTACTTTCTTCACAAGTAATTAACTAGATGAATTGGATAGGATCGTTTGACACTGTTTATCTCACCCCGTAATTAACTCTTAATGTGAAATTAATCACCCAAATTAAATTGATTTGAAGTATGATTTGACACTAAAACCAATCACTAGATACCAAAGGAATAAAATCTGAATGGGACACATGACATGAGAAGTTGCATCCATTCACAGTGAAAGTGTTTTACAATATAATAACAAAAAGCTCATGAGAAGTTGCATCCATTAACAGTGAAAGTGTTTTACAATATGATAACAAAAAGCTCGTGAGCTTTCTCCCACTAGAAAGTGAAATGATATGAAGAACCAAACCCTTTGCTTCCATTTCAAGGTCTCCAAAAAGCAAAAGCTTACACCTTCCAACTCTGATGCTCCCAACTACTTCCCATCTCTCTTTATTTGATGAAAAGTACATCGTTCATCCCAACAAGAAATATAGGTAACCTGATTTTAATAGTTCATAGTTTAACTTCTTCTGAAAGTTTATAAAAGTTGCAAGCAACAAAAAGCAAAAGCAGATTACTTGAAATGTTGGAACCGATGTCTTCAAAAGTAAACCGGTTCAAGGCTTTTACTGCTTTCGGTTTTTAATTTTTCAATTTAAGTTATTGTGATAATTTTTTTGTTAAAATTCGATCAGTTTATTATGTAATACGTAATACAGACCTTATTACATAACTAGGATCTACATGAAAGGATTAAAAACGAAAATAATGCGGAATACTTGATTTTGGTTTTATTTCTGATTCCAATGTTGATTCCAAGCTTCAAACGATCACAAATTTTCCAAGACCTTTATGAAAAGTGTTTATCGTCACGTGATTTAGGTCTTTCTAAAGTTTTCTAAATATGTAAGCTCTCTTAATGGGTCAGAGATTCCTTATGTTTGCGATTGATATGTGCAACCGCAGAAAACCTTAACTTTCATATAGCTTCTCCATCACAAGGCCAATATGAATCTGGTCTACACCAATTGATATCCATTTTTCACCCGAATTTCGAACCATTAATCTAGATCATTTATTGAGTCACTTTATTATTTTTATTTGGATCAAATTACGTAACTTAACTGATAATTTATTTAAAAACTAAAAAATCCAATTAATAGTTGTCTAATTTTATGAGAAAGGACAAAATTGTCTAACATATTAATTAATCAATCAATTTTTATAAATGAATAAGTTTTTACAAACCAAACAAACTAATTAATTTTTATTTTACAACCTCTTTTTTAATTAAACTTTAAAATTTCCAGAACATAAAAATAATCATTTTTTTGGTAATTTCTTAAATTATCCAAATTTATTCAATTTTTAACCAATTTTATAACGGTTTAATATCGATTGAATCTTTTTTTTTTTGACATTATATCGATTGAATGTTTTAAAGTTTAAACTTTTTATCTGACCGATTTGGTTCTGAAAACATATTTGCAAGAGAGCTAATTGACATTGATACTAGATACTTTTTTAACTATTGTTTTTATTGAGTAAAAAGGCTTGTGACAATAATAATAATTAACAAAAAAGGGCCACCTATATCTGGCATGAGATCCTCTGTCCTATTTTGCCCAGTACTCTCTGTCCTAGCAACATCCTAACTATTTAAATTTCCTCTCTCTTAATTATTGTATGGTTGAGATGTTCTTGGGATAGAGGTTATCGGGTAAAATGGGACAAAAGATTTAAACCCCCCGTATGTAACTTTATACTTTAATTGAGTATATTCATCACAATGTCAGGACAGAGCAAGGACTGCCCGTACGAGCAATTCTTTTAGAGATGAGTCACTCTGTGAAATCTTAGGACGACTCAAATTAGAAATCAGAATTTGGTCTGCTAACTTGTACATGTCGATCAAGAAAGGATCTGCCAATGCTCATGTACATAATAACTAGTAGTCCGGACTGGACTTACCTTTTGGTATGTACGAAATTACCTTTAAGAATGCTTTACATGTTGTTGGGGATGTTAATGTACTTCACTCCTCGTACTAGGGTAAAAGATATGGGTCCAATTAGAACTCAGGTTATCGACGGATTGAACTTGAGGCGGACTCGAAAGTGGCGCTTAATCTTCTCTCCTCCTTGCCCCCGATGGTCCGAGACCCACAATTTCATAATCACAGGAATCAATGAACTGTTCACCAGAAATTGGACTGTAGTATACCGGCGCATTTATCGCGAGGGCAACCAATATGCAGACTGGTTAGCGTCCTATGCCAAGCACTTTGAGCTTGGTACCACTTATTTTGAAACTACACCCACTGGATGTCATGTACTCTTTTTGGAGGATCAGTCGGGACTTTGTTTCCCTCGACTCTGTCTGTAAGCTATCTTCTTCCCTTTATTTAAAAAAAAGATATGGGTCCATTTGACTAATTAATTTTAATATCTAAACTTATTAGAATTTTGTTGATATTTACTTAAAAAATTTCTTAATTTTTTATTAAAATACATAATATAAATAATATATGTACAATGCTTTGGTTCAATTTAAATTAATTAAACTTGAGTCAAATCACTTATTTAAATTAATTATAATAAATTATTAATACTAATAAGATTTAATAAATTTAGATCGGATTTAAAAGTGTGTTTTGTTGTAATTTTTTAAAAAAATTGAAAATCATACTAAATTTAAAAAATCAAAATTTTAATTTTTTGGAAACAAAAGAACTCGCAACCGCTACCATTTAGAAGCGCACCGAATAAACCTCCAGATTGATGCAATAATCTGCAAATCGAGCCAACCGAGTATTTCACACTAGACAAACCCTATATAACAAGTTCAATTAAAAGAGCGTAAGTAGGAGGAGTCGAATACATAATCTTTTGGCCTCATATCTCTCAACTCTACCAACTCGAGTACCCCTGAGCTTAAGAAATCAAATTAATTAAACTAATAGGGGTATCGTATCTTTTACAAGAGGAAGTAAAAAAGAACCTTGTAAAGGTGACTTTTCCAAAGAACATGGCTTGCTTCTCCTATTCAGGATACAAAGTATATGCAAAATGTGGGGAGCCTATTTGACAGACACTAGTGAAGAAACAAAAGAAGACAAAGTTTGATAGCTGTTCTTCTGAGGGAAAATGTAGGCAGCCTGCTTAGCCTTTGATTGATCCCATTCCAAGTTTCTCTTTTTTCCTTTTGCAAAATGTCATCCATATGAGCTGAGTCAGCTCATTAACACCAAGCCACTCTCATGTCCTTGTGTCTCTCATGTATCTCTTTCAACACCATTTTCAGGCCTGCAAGAGAAAAGCAAACCACTGTAATCATAATAAAAAAGCAAGCCTAGCTATACTATAGGGGTCATTTATTTAGTGGCCCAAGTCATCCACTAAGCAGCAGCAGTTGAAACAGGTCTTTTGTCTCCAACTCCAAGTGCCATTTCTTGGATCTCTAATCAATGTACTTCTCTCAAACATGGAAGGCCATATCAATGGCTTTGTTAATGGTGTGTGTTTCAATGGTGGTAGAGTGTTCCACGTACCATTCTGGCAAAATTGGAAGGCTTCCTGGGCAACCCCGTGTGACTTTTCAACATTTCTCAGGCTACGTTACAGTGGATGATAAGAAGCATAGAGCTCTTTTCTATTACTTCGTTGAAGCACAACAAGATCCAGCCTCGAAGCCTTTGGTTCTCTGGTTGAATGGAGGTATGAAAAGCTTCAAACTTTATCACTTTCAAGGCTTTTAAATTGATTCAAAAATTACGTCAAATTTGGTAGGGGAGAACCTAAAAGGCTAAACCATTTAATGGTCATTTTAAAGTTTATATATTGATTTGCAGGCCCTGGTTGTTCTTCTCTGGGAGTAGGGGCTTTCTCTGAAAACGGACCTTTCAGACCGAAAGAAAGGGCTTTGGTTAGAAATGAGTATAGTTGGAACAGAGGTACAAAGCGTGGTTTACTTACCTTGTTAATGCGGTTGTAAATTTTGCCCTCTAATGCATTTTCACGTTGATCAATAATGCAGAAGCAAATATGCTATATTTGGAGACACCAGTTGGTGTAGGATTTTCATATGCTGTTGATAGCTCCTCCTATGTGGCTGTAGATGACGAGGCAACAGGTATAATCAATCAAATTCAGATCTTCATTCTTCTTCTTCAATGACATGATTGATCATATCAACCAGCTCTATCAAGTTCCTGAGAAACAGTGTCCTTGATGGGTAAAATCTAAAAAAGAAAAAATAAAAGGTTTGCTCCTTTATGAAGTTACTGTTTGCTGAGTACTAATTGATCAGCATTGACTTGAAAAGGCTAAAGATAAAACACTACTTTTTTTCCCTCCAACTCATTATTATCTCGACAGGAAAAGTAAAGCATGTGGGGAACCTGTATATCCACAATAATTTCCATTGCTGGAAACGAAGCAATTGTTTCATGCTGCAGTATTATGGTGACCTTAACCTCAGATATATCATATCCACAGTAATTTTTGGGTTGCTTTCAGAATAGAAGCTTGTTATCCCAATTGAGTGGCTAAATCATTGAGTTTATGTTCTAAAGTCTTCTTAATCTACCGTTTATCTGCCTTCAGAAATGGGAACTTTGGCCTTTTGAATTCTCTGTCTTCTAAAGCTGTTCTTGGTTTTCTTTTCTTAAGCCAGGGACAACCTGGCATTCTTGAAAGGCTGGTTCGACAAATTCCCTCAGTATAAGGAAAGGGATTTATTCATAACAGGAGAAAGTTATGCAGGTAGAAGAAGTTGTCCTAAATGAATTCCTTTCATATAAAGGAAAATCATAGTTATAGCTTCATTTTGTCCTGTATATCCCAGGTCACTACATTCCTCAACTTGCAAAACTTATGATGGACACGAATCAAAAGGAGAAGATATTCAATTTGAAAGGAATTGCAGTAAGAACTACTTCATTAACTTGAATTATACGGAACTTGGATCTGGAAACTTGTTCTGAGTTGAAACAAATTGAAAAATATTAATAACTAAACACATTAAAGTTGGAAAATGCCTGCGTTTGATTTTCTATGCAAGTCTGCAAGAACATTTGACTAATGTATACTTCTCTTCTTTCAGCTGGGCAATCCTGTTTTAGAATTTGCCACAGACTTCAATTCAAGAGCGGAATATTTCTGGTCTCATGGATTAATATCAGATTCAACGTACAGATTGTTCACTTCGGCTTGTAACTACTCGAGATATGTGAGTGAATATTACAGAGATTCTCTTTCACCTATTTGTTCACGTGTTATGAGCCAAGTTAACAAAGAAACAAGTCGGTTTATCGACAAGTACGATGTTACCCTCGATGTTTGTATTTCATCAGTGCTGTCTCAATCAAAGATCTTAAGTCCACAGGCAAGTGTTCCCTGCAAGAAATTCCCCTTCACCTTTGTGGTTCACATTCTTGTTAGGTGAGCCTGATTACATTTTCTTATTGATCTTATATCAGCAGCAACATTCCAGCAAGATAGATGTGTGTGTAGAAGATGAAATTGTCAATTATCTGAACAGGAAGGATGTTCAAAAGGCTCTAGGTGCTAGACTAGTTGGAGTTCGCAGATGGGAAGTTTGCAGCTAGTAATTCTCTTTTCTTACAACTGAGATGAGGAAATGAACGCCAAATTTTATCAGCATAACCAATTTATTTAGTGCTATGTTAAAATTTCTGTTTACTTTCTTGATCACAGCATTCTGGACTATGAGGTGCTCAACCTTGAGATGCCAACAATCTCTACTGTTGGGTCACTTATTAAGGCTGGGATTCCTGTATTGGTTTATAGGTAAATTCAGAAAACAAACCTGTGTAGTTCAATAAGATTACTGAGGTGTTGCAATTCATAACATGAAGAACCATACAGCGGAGATCAAGATTCTGTCATCCCATTGACTGGTAGCCGAACACTTGTACATAAACTGGCTAAGGAGTTGGGATTGAATACAAGTGTACCTTACAGAACCTGGTTCAACGGAAAACAGGTAAATTCTTGTAAAGGGTCCATGAATGGAGGATTTATTTCAGAAACTAATTTACTGCTCTTATTCAGGTTGGCGGGTGGACTCAAGTTTATGGCAACATCCTGTCATTTGCTACCATAAGAGGTGCTTCTCATGAAGCTCCGTTCTCGCAGCCTGAGAGATCACTGATGCTGTTCAAATCTTTCCTGGAAGGCATACATCTACCAGAAATGTTTTAGTGTATGCAGATATGTGGTGCTGAAATTGTGTGTACATATTGGATTGTCTATAGTTCTAAAACATTCTTTGCTTGTTGAAAGAGAAAGGAACCATTTTCTTGAAGGTCATTGCGGTCAAATGTAATGTTAGAAACCTCATAAGGTGTGTTGTGAGAGAAGAAAAATCAGTGCTTTCTTGTTGCCACCAACAATGGATCATAGCCCTTCTGCTTTTCTGCACCTCAGTGTGGAATACAGTGTCTATACATTTTAGATCAAGGGAAAGGTACATCATCAATTTACGTTTCTCGAAGAATACAAATGCGAAGAGAAGGGTCTTCAGATGTTTAATGGACTTGCCAGAAAGAATGGTTGGAGAGGATGCTCATAATTTTCTGTCATTTGTTACCAATTCTAGTACTTTTTAAGAATGGGGAACGTATCATCAAGAAACTCAAAAGGAATGTAGATATTAACAAAAGAAAGGGAGTTGTATGACTTTCAGAAGGGGCTAATCATTTTAAGTGCGAAATGAGATTTATGACAGAAAAAGAATTTACTCGATTACTGGAAAAAAAGAGGTGAAATGAGTAAACAGACTTTTTAACACAGAATTTGAAGGCTTGTTGGTAAGTTTTATATTCTTTGTCCAAAACTATATCAATCTTTTAACATACTTTTAGCAATCAGAATGGCTCCAGGAAAAACCAGTTCATAACCCTATATAACAATCAGCAATGTTAGCCCATCAATTATCTTGATTCAATCTGATTGTTGTTTTAGCTGGGATCTTGATTCAATCTGATTGTTGTTTTAGGTGGGATCGAACCCAATATTAAGTTGATTGACTTCATGCACAATCCAAACTAAAATATCAACATTTTGAAGTTGATTTACACAGTTGCTGATTGGAGCAGCAAAAGTGTCTCCAGTGTCCTATGGCCTACTCCATCGCTGAGCATGACTGACAACCTGGCAGAAGAGAGTGTGAGTCATCATTGCACCAAAGCCAATCAAGCTTACACTTCTCACTTTTGGTATCAAAAAATGATTTTGCATGTTGTATACTTTGTTAGTAACACACTCCATCTAGTTCTTACTCTATACTTTTGCGGGTCTCTCTTTTAAACTTTTCCATTTAGCTAATCAACTGCCATGAACCACTACCTGGAAAAGCGGACACACTCTCCAAATAAAGCAACTGTCCCATTTTCTTTCTCCAATTTTTGACTTGTATCCAGTATCACTACGCTTCTTCTAATCTTGAAAAACCATATCTTTATAAAGGAAACAACAGAAAAAAAAAAACCAAAAAAAGAACATGGCCAAAGAGCAAAAGGATGACCCTCTTTTAACAATCATCAACAGTAGTACTGGTAGTCTCCAGGTCCAGGTAAATTCGCAATACAATAATCATCTTTACAGCCTTTTTTGTGCTTCCCCACTTGAACAATCCCATCTCATAATTACCCCTATTTCTCTGTTGTTGCCATGCCAATTTCTGATGGAAAATCCCCCATAAAGGTTGTGTTAGGGTTTGTAACCCGTCAGATTTGGTGCGCATTCTCATTGTAAAGATCCATCTTCTATTGTTGTTTATGAATGAATTCGTATGTGGGAATTGCAGGAGAAAGAAGAAGAGAGAGAACTGGACCTGGGATCTGACGAACCGGACACCCCTTTGCCACTTACAGTCACTTCTCGGGTAAAGTTTTCTTCTTTTCCGTTAAATCTCTAGGTTTCATCTTTATGTGTGTTTTACGAGTGTCAGAGAGACTGTTGTGGAATCTGGCAATTTAGAGATTGATTATGCATGAAGTTTGTATATTGGAATCTGACAATTAAACATTGATTATGCGTGTAATGTGCACATGATCTTGATCTTGGGAATATTGAAGTTGCAGTTATTGTATATGTTGGGGGACATTACATCGGGTCCAGCATATAGATTCACCCAATGGGTGGAGTTGGTACGTAAAAGAAGTGGGAGATACCGATCATCTGGATTCCCCCACCGCCCTCTGAGGCCTGACGATATGCCCTCCAGGTTCTCTGACCAACTTCCATTTTATCATTACATCTTCATAAAAATGGCTAGTTATTAAATGTTTAATATCTATAATGCTGTTGCTTCTATGGAAATGCCTGCACGTTCATCTGTTTAAGACAGCAGGGGTTCAGTTTTTGGATATATGCCATGCTTGGTATTGCTGCCAATTCTGGAGTTAGAGATGCCAAGTGTTGGGAGTTAAGATATGGGTTTTCAGAGAAAATACAAATAAAAAACTGGAAATTCTTGAAGGCTGGAAGTTTTACTCTGGTACAAGTTTGACACAGGTTCCCATTTATGTTTCTGCATGGATACTCAGATGGTCTGACTGTTGTCAGAAATAGTAGTACATGACCATGCAGAGACGAAATGTTATCACTTCCTTTCTAAGTATTTGTCTGTTTGGTGGGGCTAGAACAATTGGTGTGCAAACCTTGTCCTGGAAATAAACAAAGGATAGTATTGGAGAATTGTATGGTAGCAGGTTCTTATGATGTGCTCTAATTAAGGTGCTTGAGGTGCTCAGCTGTTTACATTTCTCTTCCTACCATTATTTCCTTGCAGTGATGAAGAATTAGTTACTGATTCAAAAAGTGATCCACATCCTGAGCAAGCTCCAGAGATCAATTTGTGGGAAAGGCTTGGTAAAGCTGCTACTCTGGACATTGAGTCGAACTCTTTTTCCTGGGACATGCTTTCTTCTCTCCACCACACCGAACATAGTAGCAGCACTGATCAGTCTGAGGATGACATGAACAAAGCCCTTGAGGTATATGATCTGAAAATATCAAACTGTTAAATTTGCCACGTTTTCTATCCCTATGAAGTGGTTATTGAGGTACAACACTATAGAATGAAGTGCTAAATTTTCAATTATTTGCAATCTGTTCTACTGCCTCAAGTTCTCTTCAGTTAAGTGTAGGTGACTGTAAATTCTGGGGGGGTTGTCTTCTTTGCCTTGTTCAACCAACCTGGAAGTGATGATGCTAATCCTAAGGAAGCAGTAGCTGTCATAAAGTTTTCATCTTCAAGGATGGCTACACAATCAGAACGTCTTGGCTATGAATTTGCAAAGTGGTTGGGTGTGCAAAGTCCACAGGTTACAATGTTAATTTCAGTAGTAGTGTGTCCAACGTACTTACTCATCTTTTAGAAGTTAGATCTTTCATGATTTGTTTGTGGACTGCAGGCTAGGGTCATTCATAATAGCAGCACGGAGTGGCTTCAGATCAAAGAAGCTGCAGAGAAAGCACGTGATGCAGCTATCTCTGAAGGAGATGAAGTTGGTGAAGTGACATGTTCAGAACTGTTGGAAGCTCTTGATCTTAGTCGATGCCTTTTCTTGATGAGGTAAAATTGAAAATGAGCCTTAGAATTTGGAGTTACAAAGTTCCCGCTCCTTTCATTTGCACCCTTATGAAAGAAAAAGTCTCTTATGATTACCTTTTTTGTTGAGAATGTGTGCATGTCTCTGTTTCCCTTTTGCTCTCTTCTGGGTGACGGGTGTTGACGGAGGTCAGGTTAAATAATCTTTTAGTCGTTATGCCGGAGTGTGTAATGTTAAAACTTAAAGTTTGAATGATGGAAAAATTAATTGGTATTCATACAGATTTCTTGCTTCAATTTCTTAATTAAGTTTTCTTAACACATTTCATGAGCTACTTGTATTATTTGTTCAAGTGGTTGAAGGTCCTTTTACTCTGTTCTTGCAGTTATGTTCATGGTTCCCCTTTATTGGAAAATCCAATCACATTTGAGTCACATGAAACTGCAGAAAGAATTGCAGCAGCACTTGGCAGGGTCTTGGTGCTGGATCTTGTTATCAGAAATGAAGATAGATTTGCTTGCCGTGAACTCAGATGGCGTGGAAATCCAGCAAATTTACTGTTGGCTGAAAAAGTGATCTCAACTAATGTCAATGTGCTGGAAGATGCTTTCAGTTCTGCAATTAAGCGATACAGACCAAGGGTAATTAGAGCTCTCCAAAAGGAAAGAAGGGCTGCCTCAGTGGATAGCAGGTTGAACTGTCATAACCCTGGATTGGTATCCCAAAGGTCTGATCTTTCTGACATCACAGAATCCCCACTAAGTGAGAAAAGCATAAGCTCATTATCAGATGAATCACTGTCATCTTATACACATAATTCTCACATTGTGGCCATTGACTCTTGTGTTCCTCGCCGGCCTCCTGCTGGAAAACGAGCAAATGACCAGGCAAACTATCCTAAATTGGTTGAGTTGCTTTTTAACTGCCCTGATTACTCGTCTAAGTTATTATATGAAATAACAGGAGGAAAATTAGGAGCCCCTCAAGTAGAAAACAGTGACACGACTAGTACCTGGTCGGTAGAAATGATTGCAGTTGTTCAGGAATTTCGTAATGGGTTTCGCGCTGCTCTCAGGGATCTCCAAGGTTTCCATATATTCCTTCTCACACTTCACCAAAAACTGGATGGCTTATTACGAGCATTTTTGAATATCACAAACAAATCAGCATCTGGTGATTTTGACAAAGATGATCTTATGGTTCCTGACTCACCTCTGCATGGAGTTGTTAGTTGTCCTTCTCCACAGAGTAAAGACCGGTTCCTTAATGAAAATAATTTGGATTTAAGTGACTCAGAGTTGCATCGAACAGCTCCAAGGCCATCACCCTCAGGGAATAAAGATAACTCAGAATTCAGTTCTCCCATGTCAAGGGAAAACTGGCATGGGAAGTCCTCCAAGGGGAGTGGGGAGCCTATTCGTAGCCTGCGATTGACAACAAAGCTTCGCGACATCCATAAATTTGCCAAGGTTGGTATGTTAAAGATGTTTCATCTTTTTATCTTACACTTGATATGTTAAAGGAGATGGGTCATGGCACATGGAATTTAGTAGTTTGACTATTTGGAATTTGCTTAATAACTAATATGAAATATTTGTCATGTGATGATAAATTCAGAGGCAGTTCTACCCTTTCTGGCGTTTTTTCATGCAAAGTTTGTTCATAAGACTGAAATCTACATTTTTGCCAGAACCATCAATTAACAGCATGCCTGTGGTGGCCTTTAGGAATAATAAACGTCGTGTTCAACAGCTTAATTTTTTAACGTGATAAATATTTTACTGTCTTGATGTCTTATTGATGTGTTTTTTCTCTTAATTTTGCGCAGATTGATTCAGAATCAAACAAGGAATTGGAACAATGGAATGAAATGCTAAGGAATGATGTCGTCAAACTCTGTCAAGAGAACAATTTCAATACAGGATTTTTTGAAGGCAGTGATAATACCTGTGTTGTTGATGCTTATGAGTTGAAGGTAATGCATCCATTGGGACCTGGATAACGTGCCAATGAAATAGAACTCTTTGTACTTATTTCAGTCAAAAAAAGATACTCCTTATGTAAGTTAAATCCATTTTGAATTTACCATTTCATTGTAACTTGCAGGTCAGACTTGAGCACATACTTGAAAGGATATCATTGATTTCTGAGGCTGGAAATACTGAGAGACCATCGTCAATCACAAATAGCTTGTTCATTGGGGGAGCCCTGGCTGCCAGATCTGTTTACACTTTACAACATCTGGGTATTACTCATATATTATGCTTATGTGCCAATGAAATCGGACAGTCAGATACTCAGTACCCTGATTTATTTGAATACAAAAATTACTCAGTAAGTGCTTTTATTTCCTCTCTTCATTCTTATAGTGTCCGACCGTCTAGGAAAATATATTTTCTCATTTGCAGATTGAGAACTGAAATAATCTTGTAAGACACATTTGACTATATCTTACGTGTTGTGGTTTTCCAAATCCCTCTTTAATGTCGGGAGCACAAGACAAATAATTCAAAATTCAGTTGTATGTATTTCAATTTACCCTGATTTTTAGCAAGTTTTTACTTTTTGAATTTGTTTCTGGGTTTTTAAGCAAAATCTTATAGAAGAATCATTATAAATTTGCAGTAATCATATTTGAAAAGAAATTGGTAGTGCTGTGGTAATACTTATCACATGCTCCTGAGCATTTTTGTCTTGGCAAAGCTGGTTCATATTTTGTATCAATAATAGTATCTGCTTCATTTTGACAGATATATGACAACGAAGATTCTAATATTAGCAGCATCTTTGAAGAAGCTTCTGATTTCATTGATCATGTTGAGTCAAAAGGCGGGAGGGTACTTGTTCATTGCTTCGAAGGCAAAAGTAGAAGTGCGACGTTGGTGATTGCTTATCTGATGCTCAGGAAGTAAGTGAATGAAACAGTTTACTTGGCTAGAGAAAATGACCACTCTTTATGGCACAGGTGCCAATATTCTTTAAAACATAAACCTAGAATACAGTTGATGCCTACTATACCATTGGTCTGCCCACTGAGCACTTCTTGTTGATGCAGGAATTTCACTTTATTACAGGCATGGAACACCCTGAGAAGAGTTCATCGCCGAGCTCAGCCTAATGATGGCTTTGCTAAAGCATTACTGGATCTTGACCGAAAGTTGCACGGGAAGGTATCCATGGAGTGGCAACAACGGAAGCCAATGATGAAAGTCTGTCCCATCTGTGGAAATAATGCTGGCCTGAGCAGCAGCTCACTTAAGCTTCACCTGCAGAAATCCCACAAGAAGCTCTCATCAGGAAGTGTAGACAGTGCCATGACAATGGAAATACAAAAGGCTTTGGAAGCACTAAAGATGACCCGGGGTGGGAGCGTCAGCGCCGCTCAGAGGCAAACCCACTCAGATACCGAAGAATTGTGACGTTTGAACCGTCCATTTTGCTCTTAGCACCAAAACGTCGACAATGAGTTGAGCTTGATGGCGTCTAAAATCATAGTTAGAAGGTCAAATCCAGATCATTCAGGGAACATGCACGGGACACTACATACTTTTTTTTACATCAGTGATAGATGTCAAGCAAAATATGACTTGGAACAAGATTTGTCTGATCATCCAGTGCTCAGAAAGTCAGTTGCCACACTTCTGCATAACTTAATTGTCTCGAGATAGAAAGGTCATACTTGGCTACTGCCCTACACAATGGCCTACACAGTCATACAATGGTCAAGTATCAGATGAAGGAACTATATTCACCGACATAAACCCAAAGCATAATCGCATACATCGAACCTAAGAAAAGTAAAATCGTAAAGAAGTTTCTAAATTTAGTATGCAGATGTGCCTCCTGTGACAATGTAAGTCTCTCAATTGAAGAATGACCAAAGTAGGCAAAATTCTTTATTTCCATTCTTACACATACCAAACCAGCTTACACTGAAAAGCTAACCCAAAGAGGATCCTAATTCCTACCACCTACCACTTATGTTGTACCGAATACAGCCTTGGGGCCAGCAGCAACACAATTTTACTGCAAAGTTGTCCTTTCAAGCGAAAAGAAACCGACTCTATAGCCCCATCTAAAATTAAATTGAAGGTACAAACAACATATGAGAAGTTATTCTTAGTAATGGAATCTGGTCTACACAATTGATAATGCATCTGGTAAACTCTCCGGAGCACCAGTACTACCATTGAGGACAATGACATCATTATCAGAATCCACGTCCACAATAACTGAATCACCCTCTTTGATTTCCCCTGCAAGCATTTTCTCTGCCATGCTGTCCTCCAGTAGTCTCATAATAGCCCTCCTCAAAGGCCTAGCACCATAGCTAGGATTATAACCTTCCTCAACCACCCTCTCTCTAAATTTCTCTGTTACTTGCAGCTCTATATCTTTACCCTTTAGCCTCTCAAGCACCTCCTTCAACATTATATCAGCTATCTCCTTTACCTCTAACTTGGTGAGCTGACGGAACACAATCATCTCATCTAGTCTATTTAAGAATTCTGGTCTGAAATACTGTTTTAATTCCTCAGTCACTAAGCTCTTAATCCGATTGTAACTGCTATCCTTCTCATCATATTCGAGGTCAAAACCTATCCGGCGTCCTCCCTTTTCAATAACGCTACTTCCGACGTTTGAAGTCATAATAAGAAGAGTGTTCTTGAAGTCCACAGTCCTACCCTTGCTGTCAGTCAACCTTCCATCTTCAAGAATTTGAAGCATCATGTTGAAGACATCAGGATGTGCCTTCTCAATCTCATCAAATAGTACCACAGTGTAAGGACGACGGCGAACAGCCTCGGTCAATTGACCCCCTTCAGTGTATCCAACATAGCCAGGAGGTGAACCAATAAGCTTGGAGACTGTGTGTCTTTCCATGAACTCGCTCATATCAAGCCTGATCATGGCTTCTTCAGAGCCAAAGTAGTAGGCAGCAAGTGCTTTAGCCAATTCTGATTTACCCACACCAGTTGGACCGGAAAAGATGAAACTAGCAATTGGCCGATTGGGATTCTTCAGCCCAACTCGAGCCCTACGAATAGCTCGACTAATTGCCTTCACAGCCTCATCCTGCCCAATGACTCGTATGTGAAGTGTCTCTTCCATCTTAAGAAGGCGATCAGATTCATCAGTTGATACTTTCTCAACAGGAATGCCAGTCCATGATGACACAATATGTTGAATGTCTGATTCATTGACAACAGGACCTTCATCCCCTGCCTCAGACTCTGCTTTGCTCATTTCCTTGCCTTTCTCTGTGATAGCTGCTATTTGAGATCTAAGATCCATCTCACGGTCTCTTAATTCTCCAGCCTGTTTAAGATTTTAATCATCGTGTCCCAATTAAATGGATTATAAACCAAGATAAGGAAGAAATATACAAGAGCAAACAACAAATGAATAACTCATGATAATCCCAATAAATGAGTCCTCATTGTCTTAAAACTAAAGTAAATTCTCAAAAAAATATTAGCTTTTCACTGTCTCTTTTAACGTAAATTTCAAAAACTATAGAAGGCCCAAATAGATATTGAAAGCATAAAGAAGTGGCAATATCTGTCTTACCTTTTCAAAATCTTGGCTACGAACAGCTTCGTCCTTCTCCTTTGTGATCTGCCTAACCTCTTTCTCCAGCTCCCTAGCTTCCTCAGGAACCTACCACATCGAAATTGAAGTAGATAAACAACCAACGTTTTACCATCCTAACTGCAAGTGTATAAACAAAACACACCTGTGCATGTCGAAGGCGAACACGAGAACCAGCTTCATCAATCAAGTCAATCGCCTTGTCAGGCAGAAAACGATCACTGAATCAAGAATAGAAATATTCATTAGTCAAGGTAATTTTTTAACGGGAAAAAGAAATTATTCTATTAGGCACCTCTCAAGGTCTATGACAAGATATTCTTTCAACGCACAACTCTTCAAGAGTCAATGATAACCCATGGGATTTTTTTAACTTAAAAAACTAAGACAACTTGATTCAAGGAAAGTATACAACCAACCCAAGGAAAAACGAGAACTAAAAGCACATAGTTAGCATCCAAAGAATCTTCATAGAGCAAAATACAACAGCACACTCCAAGCAGGATTTGCAGAAAATGAACTCCATGTAATTAGTTATCTTTTAAAAAAATAACAAGAGAAACATAGGAGGGATCCAACTTTATTTGACACGCTCACACTATCAAAGCTATCAGAATCCAATAAACCATCAAATACCATGAGTAGAGACTTCAACTCAAATTGACACTTTAGAGCTATGCCCATTTGTGCTCACAGAATGCACTCTCCAAGGTTAAATTATCAATGCAGACAGTCCAATCAGCTTACTGTTTAGAATATGGGCCTTCTTTCAGATAATAATAAAGAAGATTATTGTCCACAACTTCACTCAGCAACATCTGCTAATGCAGATGCATGGAAAGCAAAAATATCATTTCACATTTATTGAAGTGCAGTGACTAGAAAGTGAAATACAAAGAAACAATATATGGATCACAGACCTGATGTACTGGTATGACAACTGTGCCGCAGCTACCAGGGATTCATCTGTGTATCGAAGCTTGTGATGAATCTCATATCGCTCACGCAAACCCTTCAAAATCTGGATTGTTTCATCTACAGATGGTTCGGGTACTTTCACTGGCTGAAAACGTCTTTCTAGAGCTGGATCCTTTTCAATATGTTTCCTATACTCATCCAGTGTTGTAGCTCCAATACACTACAGAATTTGAGAAGCATATCAAGCCAGCAAAAAGTTCAGACATAGGGAGTCAAAAGGTGACAACTTGGCTTGACCACATACGTAACTCAGAAACTAGTATGTCATTCCTTGTGCAAGTGAAACCTTGAACTGTATCTATACAGAAAAAAAAAATGCTTGCAAGGAAATAAAGCACAAAGTTAATATGCAAAAAGTATACAATTCGCCTATAGTAGACAACAAAAACAACAGAAACAATGTTCCAGTAGTAATCCCACTAAGATGTAGGGTCTAGGGAGGTCAAGAAATACACAGTCATAGCCCTAACTAATGAAGAGATTGTTTCCAACAGATCCACAGGAAGAATAGTAGACTCAAAGAGGCAACTAGAAGTTGTTTGGAGATCAACCACTATATGCAAGTGATTTAACACTTTACCTGCAATTCACCTCTGGCAAGAGCTGGTTTCAAGATATTAGCAGCATCAATTGCACCTTCTGCTGCTCCTGCTCCAATCAAGGTATGCACTTCATCAATAAAGAGAATGATTTCATCACTTTGTTTAATTTCCTCCATTAACTTCTTCAATCTTTCCTCAAACTCTCCACGATATTTAGTCCCAGCAACAAGAAGGCCCATATCCAGGGTAATAACCTATTGGACAAAGAAAAAAAGGAACACACATTTTATAAACAAGTTTCTACTAGTAACCACGTACAAAGGCAGTTACAAGTACCACTTTTGAGCAGACCTGGGACAGGGATGTCAAGAATAAAATTTCAGAAGAATTGCATAGGTAGTTCTTTATCTATCTTAATTACCAAATATACTGACAACTAATTAACAATACAAAAAGTAAAGTTAAGTAGTGACATAGAGGAAGAATGTTCAAAATCCACAAACAGTACAGCATTATTCAGTTATGTTTTCCAAAATTAAGATAGCACAGAGTTTAGAGCTCCAATGCAAGCATGAAGGCTGGAAGTAGGTCAATATAACAGTACTAGGGAGCAATATGCCAAAACCACATCACTTAAATGAACTAGCAGTTACCTTCTTTCGTTCAATTGTTTCAGGAACATCACCACTTGCAATGCGTTGAGCAAGCCCTTCTGCTATTGCTGTTTTCCCAACACCTGGTTCTCCAATAAGGCATGGATTATTTTTAGTACGACGACCCAAGATTTGAACGACACGTTCTATTTGAGGCTGCCTTCCAACAACAGGATCAAGTTTACCCTAAAAGGAACAGAAAACAGCTCAACAACAGTAATAAACAAACATAGAACTAGAACATAAACTGCAATTGGAAAGACAAAACTGCATAGACAGTAATACCTCCTCTGCCAATTTAGTCAGATTGGTTCCATACTCTTCAAGTGTGGGCATCTTAGTATTATCTCTGATTCCAACAGTAGCAGGGATATTTTCTGTGCTTTCACCCACCATTCGGATAACCTTCTCACAACAATAAAATTTTTATTTTGATTAGTTATGATATAACAAAAGAAAGCGCAAAAGTACATAAAAAACACAACATAAAACTCAAGAGATGCATTGCTTGCCTGTGTGCGAATGTTACTGGGGTCAGCACCTAAATTCTCTAGAACACGTGCTGCCACACCTTCACCTTCGCGAAGGAGCCCCAGAAGCAAGTGTTCAGATCCTATATAGTTATGACCTAACATTCAAGGAAATATAATTCCAGGTTATGGGAAGGACATAAATAGACAGAATGAGGATTTGATTCATTGTAGAACCCAGCACTGAAATTCCGGAGACAAACAACTGGAGCCACATTCTTCTAAACATTCTAGTAAACATTTGCTATTACAAGTTCCATGTCAAGAAATGATAAGAGGGAAATTGGTAAGGGCCAAGAATTGTCACTACCTAGAATCACACACCAATAAAACTCTCCTCAACTTTTGCTTTTTATGGAGCACAGGGGAATAGGAGATTCATCTGATTCTAAGTATAAACAAATTTTTTTACTGAGCTCTTGAGATGCGAGTGCAAGACAACCAAACTGCTAGTATTAATTACTCTAAGAAATTGTTAGGACCCATGATAGCAATTAGCAATAATATTA
>JANITX010000007.1:67928974-67941321 GCA_027564395.1 Erythroxylum ulei
TCAAGATCCTGGAAAACCCACTAACTGGTGGAGGGTCCCCGGTCACCTTGGATGAACCTAAAGCTCGAGTCAAGAATACTTAGCCTACTTGATGCACATGGAACTTGTAGGAAAATGCCTATAAAAAATCTGCATGACCATTACCTTCTCTAGTTAGAACAGAGGAGTCGGATGATGAAGGCACCATGCTTGCTCGGGGTCTCTTTGGCCTGGGCATTGGAAGGGGACTTAGTGCAGGAGGAGCCACTGCAGGTTCTATTTTCCAGGGCGACACCCTCTCTGGACGAGGTATGTTGCATGTTTCATCCCACCTCACCTAAATGCAAAAGGAAGCAACATGACATTTTAGCTGTCAGAATAGATGTAATGCAGTAAATCATTAAGTACTACCTTGAGGCATCTCCATTTAGACTCTTGCCACATTTTGGGATCAGCATCTTCAATTCCGACGACAGTGCCAGTAAATCTTTAACAAAAAATAATTGGTGAAAAGAAATAATGCAACTAATAAATTTCATGAGCGGTTTATTTATAGACAACTTTGAACTTCTGTCGGCGAAGTAATCAGTACCTCTGTTCTGGAGCTTCTTCACCTTCAAATCTCATTTTGAACCTCATACCTACAGAATAAGTAATCTTCATGGACTCCATGTACTGGTCAAATGGAACTATGAACTCAGCCGGGCTTGTCCTGTGCCAAAACACCGAAAGCGGAACATGAATACCACGTTAACAAAAAGTCAACAAGAAGCCCCCCTACAGTAGTGATCTGTCTTTAGGCGCAGGGGTGACCTGATAACAGACTCCCAAACTCTAGCTCAAATTGTTAACCAGCTCAGCAAGCTAAAACAGAAATCTAACAAGATACCTAGGCTTGTAGTATACTGTAAACATCGTTCCTGTCGAAATGGCGTGCCATGCTGTGGCAAGCACACCAAGATGCATACTGTGACTGGATATGACAGATGACGGTACATTACCCTGCTGCTTCATCAATCTTCTGACACCAACTCGAAGTTCTCCATTCTCACCTCTAAAAGTCGAATCCCAAAGTAAAATATCAGTGATGTAATAGGTAACAATTAACCTAGAAGATGAGCAGAAACAGTATTGCAAGAACCACCAACCTTAGAAATATAAAGGCGTCACCAGCAACAAGTCGTTTAGAACTTACAAATACACTCCATCCACTTTGAAGCAAGTGCCTTCTAGGTTGGCCTGGCATCAACATCAGGATATGAATTAAATACCCATGAAGAATCTCGTCTAGTAACGTACGCACAAACAATGAAGCAGGCAAGCTGAAATCATTACCCCGAAATATATGACGGAACCTCCATTCGTTTCCATGCAAATCCTTGGCAACCAATTCCTGTGTTGGAGGTTGCCTTGACATATCCTGCGACGCAGTAGAACCCCAATTCCACTTTAGAACCAGTTGTTCATTTAAAAAAAAAAACCAAAAAAAATGAGTGAATACTTATCACAAGGTGCATTTGACTAACCAACGGGGGCAAACACTCGTCAGCGTGTCGTTTAAGAACCGAAAATCCACCGTGAGTACTGGTATCTGAGGCGGTCAGAGTCTTGCAAAATGAGTGTACGTGAAACTGCGGTGGAGGAGGTGGGGGAGGTTCCTTTTCCACTGCATTCTCATCTTGCTGACATTATAAGACAACTATATAATAAGAATAACTTGGCTCCGAATGGTCAACCGTGCCTCATATACCATAAAAGATAACGCAGTGAGTACTTACGTTGGCCTCAGGGAGTAACGTCACTTGAGCAAAGACCTCATCCGTATCTGGCTCGGCCTACAATTTATTATTACACGATAAGCAAAAAATGAAATCGCAAAACCTAAAACAAACTTGGAAATCAATTAACCCTAAGTAGAGACCAATAATTCAAACGTCAAAGCTTCTAATCACGCACTTTCAGAAGAACATTGATCACACGACACGGGATCCTTGACGGAAGGTTATAAACCGGCATTTGCTGGTCAGCTGATTGGTTAGTGGACGCCTCCACCTGATCCACACATTAATAACAAACGATTTAGGCTCATAAGTAGAACGAAAACTCGACGATAAGCACGCAAGCCAAATTTGTGCAAATAGCTTATAACAAGGTTGACACCAAACAAATGATAATCAAACAAATTATATAAAGCGGACCTGTTCGATATGTCCTTGAGGGAAGTAGAAGACGCGTTCATTTTCTCGAGGAACGGTTACCAATGGACCGGCACAAGCATGCCACAGTTCGCGATAAAGAGCTGCTTCGGCGTCTGCACCGCACGCGCCGTCATAAGAACACAGTCGAATCAACAAACAACACCGAATTAAACCAGAATTCATCTCTAACCCACCCCAAAACACAAACAAACCGTAGACAAAGTTTACCTTTAGCGCCAGGAGAGTTCGTAGAATGACATCGTTGCACCTCCATACCACTCCTCGGGTCGTTAGGTTCACTGTAACCGGAAGAAAAGCTATCTCCTCTAACAGTACCACCGTTACCTCTGATATAAACCTCAGAAGAATCCATAAATCCCAGTTTCTCAGCTCAGATCTCTCGTCTATATCCAAAAACCCTCGAATCAGCCTTTCAATCCCTCTCTAATCAACCATCCCTATCTTTGCTCTACGACTACTCGTACACAGGAAGCTTGAAGAAGAACCGCAACTTTGCAATTAACACCCACAAAAACTCCTTGATATAACCGCCAATTTGCGTCCCTTCTCTCTCCTGAATCACTTTCTCTGGCTTCTGCAACCAGCACAGGCTTTCGCTGGAGCCACAAATTGCAGCTTGTTGCAGGCAGACAGTACTCTCTCTCTCTCTCTCTCTCTCCTCTGTCTCTTATCTCTCTCTCTATCCTTGTTGTGGTGGAGACTTAACCAGAGTGGTCAAAACTGCCTGCAATCATTTCAACCGCGGTCAATTTCTAACCCGTTTTCGACCACCGGCAATCACCGGTCACTCGTTTTTAGCCGGTGGACTATGCTTGTCGCCTATAGGACCAGATAACAGCGACAGGGGCATGGTATATGCGGGTTAAAGGTTACTAATAAAGGCGGCTTCGGAGAGCAGGGCAACAGACGGAGTTAACTTCGCCGTTTGTGAAGTCGTGACTTGTGACTGTTCGGGTTCCAGACAGGCTAACGGCGTCTGCACTTGACGCTGGTGAGAAAGCTGTTGTGTTTTTATGGGGGAAATGGCTTTGTCGTGCTATTAACGGGCAGGTTTGGATGGTGCGTTAGTGAGGCATAAAAGGAAGGGTGCGTAGTTAACCACCTCCCGCGCAAGTTAACGCTTGGGTATACTTTATCAGTACTTTCTTCACGTCTTTCTCAATACCCACAACGTTGCTCGCTTCCGTGCGCCAGCTGTGATAGGGTACCATGAGCATTCATATCGTCCTATATTCCCTCTCACGGTATTTTTATCCAGGATCTTATTTACAGTTTTTTTAGGATAACAATTATTATAAATTAATATTAATATATTAAAACTTAATAATTGTAATTTCTATTTAATTTATGAAATACTTTTTGACGAAACGAGAGAGAGAATAACTGAGAACGCGAAAAACCGGGGGCGAGAAAATAAACGTCAAGTCACGTGTGGGAACAAGGGAGCAGCGAGGAGGGAGTGATGGGACCCACGTGTATTGTCCACTAGTAGTTGTGTATGGTTCAAAGCAACAGGCAGAGGAATCTTTGTCCGGAAATGTCAAAAATAAAAGGAAAATAACCAGCGTTACGCTTACACACCATGTTTTGGCCATTATTTATTTTTTATAATAAGAATATATATAGAAAATGATAAATCAATCCCTTAAATAATTTATTTCCTAAAATTGGTCATATACACGACATTGACTCCGAACAGATACGGAACTAACATAACAAAGATGCGGTACCGTTTTAGGCCACGTTTTGCATTGTTAAGTTTGGTGGTGTACTAAAAGAATACAATTCCACGGGCGTCACGCCTGCGTGTCCATCCTCTTATAAAGATTCCACCCCACCTAAACCGAGGATGGACAAGAACGCAATTCCCGTCACACTTAATTTATTTCGTAAATTAGGATAAAAAAACAAAATGACTACGAAAATAGATTCAGTTAAACGACATAGCAGAACAAATTTAACTTGCCGTTTCATTACGGTTGTATCGAACAAATTAAGAGTCCCGGGTTAAAAAGAAAAAAAGTAGAGGCGACATGTCGTTCGCGTAACGGCAGCTTGACCGTCAGTTTGGGTGGGTCCCACAAAGAATGGTTCCCCATTGACCTAGCAGATATCTAAAGAGTGGGGCCCACTGATACTCTGCCTCCTCTCTCCTTAGCAAATTACACAATTCCTTTTCTGTCCTCGCTTTGACTCCTAACCCACAGACCAAACCCATGTCTCCCTATCCCATTAAATTCCCAAACCTGCCCCTCACTTCCTTTTTTCCTGGCCCAATAAAATTCTTACAATTTTAATATTTTATAAATAATACAATTTTAATGATAAGAGGTTAAAATTTGAATTCTCACCTTCAAACGCAAGTAAATATCCTTTTAATCTTTTCAGTGCTGACTGATTCTCTTTGCCACGTCAGAACTCCATTTTTCCAAGCAATTTGCTTACAGGCTTGAAATGGGATTAGATAATGGTTTCACTTTACTTGTCGATATTTTTTATTAGTAACTTTCAAAACTCTTGCTAGAAAATGATTTGGGTAATGGATGGCCGCCACGTGGATGGCGATGTCCGAAGGAGGACACGTGGGTCTTGCACAAGACGCCAGGCCAGGGGAAGAGTGGACGATTTTCTTTTGCCTCTCGGGGTTGGTTACGTCTCGCCACGCAGGTTGCGTGAACGCGGTTAGTTAGGTACTGGATACAGATGGGAACGTTACGGGATGACGTTACTTGGAACGGGACTAACGTCATTTTCTTTTTACCTGTTTCCCGGGTTACACGATTAAAAGTTAATTTCTTTAACTCTTTTCGTAATTAGACAATTAAACCGGTTTTAATCAGGTGTCGGAAGCTTACGTTATGGCAGTTTCTTTCACGAGATTAAAATTATACAGTTAAGGCTTCTTATTGAACGGTCAATTTTTTAAGTGCCGGTAGTGAGAGCTAATTTAACCACGTGTATTTTTGACAAGGTCATCAATGATGACAAATTTGCTTTCGTGAGTTATAACCAATGATTCAATAGTTGCCCTTTTTATGCCTTAATTAGGTTATACTTATAAGAATTTGTAATTTATTTTTTTATAGAAAATTTGTATATTAGTTTAAAAGAATTCATTAGACAAACTTTTAGTAAAAAAATAATCAATTTATTAATTAATTAGTCAAATTTTATTAATTAATAATTTCTTATAAATTAAAATAAATAAATCAATTTTATTTAACAATCAACTTTTTCAATTAAACTTTAAATTATTTGATAAATAAGGAGATTGATTCTCTTTCGATCATATTTCAAATTCTTTAATTTTATTCAATATTCAACTAATTTTGTAACGAACTAATATTGATTGAACACTTTAAGACCCTTAATGCAATTAGCTGATAGCTAATTATATCAGTTGATTTGATCAACGGATTGTATTAGCTGTTTGTTAGAGATGTTTGGTAAAATTAGCTGTTTATGTGTAAAATAAATTATGAAGGCATGACTTTAAAAAAATTATCAAGGTATGATGGTTAAAATTTTAGCAGTTGATGGTTAAAATTTTAACTGTTTGATGAAAACGCTCCTATAATTTTTAGTTGTTTATCTTTAATCAACCGATGAAAGAATTACTCTCCAAACAATTTTATTATTTGTTTGACGAGTTAAACAGCTAAAAACAACCAATCAGTTAACTTTTTAACTGATTGGTAGGTAACCAAACGAGACCTAAATCTAAAATCTCTTATTTTACATGTTTAACTTTTGGTCTAATTTTTAAAACGAGCTTAAGTTCTTAGCATGCTCCTCTTATATGAATAATCATTGAATATGATTAGCCCCCAAACCCTAAAAACTATTATAAGATGGTAATATTGAATAATAAATGTTTGACACAAAGTTATTACCTCTAATCCTCTTTCTAATCAAGTGGCAGTTTAATTATACTATTTTTAGAATTTACATATTTTAAATATTTGTAAATTTAAGAATACCTATACTAGTTAAAACTAAGACTGTCTATTTCTTGACTCCCTACATTACAAAAACATTTTTAGTGTTGTTTTAATTAAATAATATTTTTAGGGAATCCTAAAAGTTAAAATTCGCACTAATTCAACGTACTAATATTAAAGAACCGTCCAAGAGTAATGGTGTAGTATAATGCTTTGAAGGTATGACCTTTAATTACTTTATAATTTTAAACGACGATTCTTTAATAGCGAGATGAAAGTTTTCGAACAATGATGACGTGTGATGGTAATGGCGGCAATCCTTATTGGTGTTAAGGAAAAGTAAGCCTTGAAGAAAAAGAAACGGTAGTGTTAGTATCCGTAAGCTGACGGGGATGCACGACAAATGATGCGAGAGGTTGGACTGGAGGACAGCATTAAGACATTAATCGTAAACGGTTAAACCTGTTGGATGGAGTCATTACCTTTTAATTATCGAACACTAATGCTATAACAGGACCAGCTTTACATCAAAATCAGTTTAACTTTGATGGTGGGAGAAAGACGCAGCACCAGGTCATAAAGTTGTAGAAAATGCTGCGTTTTCATATGGATTATGGACCCCTCTTGTGTAATGTCCACCTTTCTTTGTTTGTACAGGCGGGAGAAAAGAGATTTGGTCGTATTATTGCGTTAACTTCAAAAGGTCCTTTAAAGGGTTTGACTTAGTCTATATTTTAAAATCTGTGTTTTTTTAAAAAACTCAATAATTTAAAATTAAATAATAAATTTAATTTAAAAATATTTACAAGTTCAATGTATCTTTACTCTTAAATAATTATAGTCTTTTTACTTATCAGAAATAGTAAATGTGTCATAAACGAGTCATTGTCTTGAAAGCGAATTTCGACACAATTGAGGTGAAATCAATTCCATTGCTTGCTAACTTATGAGGTGAGTTGGCAAGGGACTTTTTAAATTTAAGTAAGATCGTGAATTTGAATCCTTTTATATATATAGTCGTTTAAAATTTAAAATTTGAGTTTTGCTTTTTGTAAGAGATCTATCCGACTTAAGTAAGTATTAATTTGAATATGAATAACTTAAAGATATTTTTTTATAATTAAAACTCTATTAAAATATCACGTAGATTAAAAAAAATTATTTGCTCTCCGAGGTTAACATAGGTAGCGTCTAATGCGTGCACTCACGGTAAAAGCTTAGAATAGGACGTCTAATTGCCCAAACAAACTTGAAGAGCTGTACAGGAAAACAAAGATAAATATTTGTGGTGTGTATCATTTTAAAAATCGTGATAAGAAGACTACAGTTGTTTACGAGCAAAGATACATTGAACTTGTAAATATTAAATAAATTTAATTTGAAATTATTGAGTTTTCAAAAAAATAGAATTGAACTCGATTTTAAAATATAGACTAAGTCAAACCCTTTAAAGGAAGCAGTGGCTCGTACAAGAAAAAATAAATCCAGTTGTTAGAAGCACGTTTTCAATAGTTAGAAAAATTAGGATTTAGTATTGAAAGAAACCTAGGTTGTAATAATTTCGAAAAAATCGTCGCTTTGCCTGCAGTTACTTGTAATTGTATTTATCGATTATTTGGTATAAAACAACTGTATTATTAATAGTTAAATTTTCAGCATAAACGAAAATAGAAAAATAAATACGAAATTAAAGAACTCAACGTTCAAGATTTGGTTACGCAGTTCAACATATTTTACTTACATCTGCGGGGCCCTTACGTAGCTTAATAATTTCATTAACGACAATAGTTTTATACAACACTTTACTGAATCGACACCACTCAATCCTTGACACTATCCTTCGTCCTCACAACCCATGAAAGTATTTCACATCTAATAGTATGACCGCCTCATACTAACCTCAACAGAAGATGTTCTCAAACAATGTTAAATGATAACAGAACAAAATAAATAACTCAAGTGATTAAACAAAATTCAATATAAATGAAAACGCTTGAGATAAAAGACAACTTCCCTAAATATATTGCTTCATCAATGAAAGAACGAGAAGTTGTCAGCCAAGAAATCTGCTCTGAATCTTCGATATAGTCACTAAGACATTCTACGCACAGTAGCCACAAAACGTCTAAAACCAATAAACATTTCATCATTGAAACGTTAACCCAATAGAACTGCAACAACCATGACAACTGCTTCAGTTTTTCGCACCAAACCAACAACAAAGACAGCAGCTACAAAGTTACGAAAACTTCTGAAATTTTTGTACACCAACACCAAAAACAACAGCCACAAAATTACTTGAGACCACCTTCTATTGTTGTTCAACAATAAGAAAGAATGCAGCTCGTCATCAACAATTATTCAGCCCACTTACATCACACTATCAATAGCAAACGCAGCAACAAGATAAATTAATTATCAACCCAAAATCAACTGCAAAATTCCCAAAGACCTCTAATCAAGAAACAAACACGACACCCACTAAAAATCGACTTCGTCTCTTATCCCCAATAACCGTAGCCAACTTAAGAAGTTACCATCCAATAACCAAACACTTGGATTGCATTAAAAACTCAATTAGAAGTGAACTACTTCTCAACCTATAAGCCAATCATCTCTTTTTGTTTCAACAATTTGTTTTTGGCAATCATCAAGACAGAACCATGATAGTTTACCACCGTAGACACATCTAAGAGCAAGTTTATCTCAAAATAAGTCTTCACCTAGTAGAATTCTTCATTCAGCACATCCTTTAGTCACGTGATGCACATCCACATCTTTTACAAGATTTAGTCTTTATCCAAGTCAAAAGAGTTACTGTTTAATCACAACAATAATCCAACTGCAATTAACAAGTCATATCTAAAAAAAATGCTACCTTGGACAATCATTATCCCCAAAATAGGTTATCTATTAAATCTCATTTTGATTAGAATTTTAATTTCAGTCACCTTATCTTGAAAAAGTTCTACATAAACACAGTTAGGTCCACTTATCAAATAATGTCCAAAATTAAATAATAATATATAATCACCTATATCTTAACAAGTATTCTAAAAATAGGCCATAAATTGAAACTAAAACATATATGAAATTTGTTTAAAAAAGATCAAAACTCTTCACAAATATAAGAAATAATAGAAAATTTATCCAAAAAGATATATGAATTTTGGGCTAGTCTCGCCCAAATGGAAGGGTAGGCGATGTGTGCATCATGCACGCGTGGTGTTTTTACAAAACCCTACTAACTAATACAAGTTTTTTATGTTTTGATTAGGGACAAATGGCTTGTTAAGAAGAAAGAAACTAATTTTGGGCAACGTAAGGGACAAATATTTAAACATCAATACCATTTGATTGAATTCATGCAAATTGAAATGAGGCAATAACTCAATCAATAAAGTGAATTACTCTTGAACTTCAAAAAACACAAGTCGAGACCCTCACGCTACATATCATATACTTAATGTTCATTGTTTCATGATAAATAAATTAGGCACTTTTAAAGGTCATATGCACACCTTGGTTTTTCATGAGTGCTCTAGAAAGATAATCCAAATCTTTCATAGAAGGCGACCCACCTTCACATTCAAGTATGTGATTTCATTTCATAACCGTGAAACCATTAAAAGTCGCTTAGACTTAACCTCTACAAATGGAATCCATCAATAACATTTATAATGAACCAACACAAAGGGCTATGGAGCCATCATGCACGAACACACGTTATAATGATGAGAAGCGTAATGCATAATAATGACTCGTATGACTTTGTTTGACCAAAAAATGGTATCCACCGCATTGTCTCAGTCAATGGGCTTTAACCCCATCCCTCTTGATGATTCAAAAACTATTCTTCTTATTAGTCCTTTAGTGAGAAGATCCGACAAATTCCTCTAAGATCTAACAAATTCCAATGAATCACTCAATTTTTTAAGAGTGGTCTGACTGCACTACATCTAATGTGCATATATCTTCTCTTACCATTATAAACATTGCTTTTGACAATCCCAATAGGTACCTGGGAATTACAATGTAGGGAGACTGACACTAAAGATCTTTCCCACAATGGCATGTTTGTCAACAAGTCCCTCAACCATTATACTTCTTTTCTTGCCAATTTAAGGGCTATAAATTTTGAGTCCATGGTTGAGCGTGCAATATAAGCTTGTTTAGCTGATTTGTACGATATAACACCTCTACCTATAGTAAAGACATAGTCACCAGTAGAGCATAGTTTATCATTATTAGTTGCCCAGTTTACATCACATAATCCTTCTAACATTGCAGGAAATTTACTAAAATGCAAACACCAATTTGTTGTACCTTTTAGGTGTTTAAATAAACGATGAAGTGCAGTTTAATGTTCATTATTTAGATTATGAGTACAACGACTCAATCTACTAACAACATAGGCTATGTTAAGCCTAGTATAGTTCGTAAGAAACATTACACTACCTATGATCTTAACATATTCATATTATGAAACACTAGGTCCTTTGTTGTTTTTAAGTGGCAATCTATGATCATATGGTGTTCTCGTAGGTACTACATCAAAAGAGTTGCCCAAGTGCATAAGACTCCTCGCTCTGTGAAGGTCAGGAAAGAGTCATCAATAGGTACTACATCAAAACAATAAAAAAATCAACATTTTCTCGGTATATTGTGATAGACACAAGGAAAAGCCAATATCGTTTTTAGTGATTTTAATACAAAAAATCACATCAGCTTATCCTAAATCGTTCATATCAAATTGAGAAGATAAGAAAATTTTGGTCTCTTTTATTACATTTATATTGGTATCAAAAATGAGCATATCATCAACATAAAAACATATAATCACATAATTTGATCCAAAAACTTTAAAATACACATAAGAATGAGACTCATTTACAACATACCCATTGATTACTAATGTATGTTCAAATTTTTCATACCACTGTTTAGCAATTTGTTTAAAACCTTAAAGAGATTTCTAAGTTTACGTACCTTATCCTCCTAACCATGAATTACATAATCTTCAGGTTGTTTCATATATCTCTTCTTTAAAATCACCATTTAAAAAGGTCGTTTTAAATATTCATTTGATGTATTACCAAGTTATGAATAACAGCGAGTGGAGCAAGAGTTTTAATGATAGCAATTTTAGTCACAGGAGAATAAGTGTCAAAATAGTCAATGCCTTTCTTTTAAGTGTAGCCTATTACTACCAATCTTGCCTTCAATTTTTCTATAGATCCATCAAGCCTCCTTCTCCTTTTAAGTATTTATTTACACATAATAGGTTTACTATCTTTAGACAAATCAACTAAGTCCTAAGTACGGTTTGATATTATAGCGTATAACTCACTTTTAATGTCTTCTTTCCAAAAGCTAGCTTCTATAAAAGTTATTGTCTTTTCAAATATTTTAGAATCTTCATCAATTAGAATTGTAGACACTATGTCCTCATTCATTCTATCAGAATTCTCAAACAAAAAGTAGTAATAAAATCATGTGCAAAACTAGTTTCTATTTTTCTTCTTTTACTCTTCATAGGTTATTCATATACTTATTTGAAACAAAACTAGAAGGCAAAGAACAAAGGCATCAAAACAATATCAGAAGGACCAACATTAATATGAAAGTCAATCTTCTCCGATGGAAAAACATATTTGAAAATTTCATAATCTCTAGATTCACAAATAGAATGATCATTCAAACATACAAATCTATGTGTTGCACTATTTTGAGCATAACCGATAAAAACACAATAAAAAGGTCCAATAGTGGTTTTTCTAAAGTTTAGTAAGCATATTTTAGCTAAACACCCCCACACTTCTAAAAGTTTCAAGTTAGGACCAAAACTTTTCCACATTTCATAAGGTTTTTTATCTAACTTTTTGTGAGGCACCCTGTTAAGAATATAACATGAAGATAAAACAACTTCCCCCATATATTTTCATACATACCATAATTTAATAATATAGCATTCAATATTTATTTAAGGGTTCTATTTTTCCTTTTTGTTATGCCATTTTATAAGGCGTATAATATGTTAGGAATTTAGACCTTCCAAATCCACACCTAAGGATATTTGATGGACAAAAAATCAGAAAATAATAACACAAGAGAATTTACGTGGAAACTCTCAAACCGGAGAAAAACCACGGGCACCGAGAAGAAAATCCACTATGTGAAAATTCTTACAATCACACAATTTTTCCTC
>JANITX010000007.1:67941421-67953697 GCA_027564395.1 Erythroxylum ulei
AGTTCAACAAGTGTCCCCTAACAATGATATTGTCCTTTTCAAATTTCGTTCCTAGACTCATCAACAGACGATTTGGTTTTTTTTTTTTTTTTTTCTGTAAGGTGGGCTTGGATAAGGGTTGCAGGAGTGTCAGTAGTTGCATGTTTAAGTGGCAGGTGATACAAGGGTCACCTTGGGACTTGAACTTTCACAGAAATTGATTACCAACACCCTTTGCACAATAGTCTCACTTAGGTTCGCTTAAGCAAGACTTCAGCCTTCAACGACCCTTGAAGTGTTTTCCTCGCACACTCGAAAAAATGATACTACAAAAGCAATAAGAAAATAAAGGCAATAAGGAAACAAGAGAGATACGGTAAAACCAACCTTTATATTACTTTCTCTCAAAAGAATACAAGGAATGCTCTCTCTGACTGAATGAGGAGAGCAAATCTCAAATGAGCTATATATAGACACTCTAACTTGAAAGTCAAGTTACATTCAAAATCGTGCTTAAACTGAACTGCCTAAGATCATGCTAAGATCACGTTTATCTCTATCATATCACGTGGACCAATTGAATGATATCCCCATCCAAATAGAACTCTAACTGATAAGATAGAATCTACATGATAACAAAAAGATAGAGTTTACATTCAAATAGGAAACTAGCATCCTTATCCTCGAAGATCTCCACTATCTTTAGATGTTGAGTTCCATTGCAACTTTAACTCCTAGTTATCGCCATATCATCCAAGATCTTCCAATGATCTCTATCCGCTGATGATGCAATGTAATCTTACCGAAACCCACATAGCACACCGACCTAACCCAATGCTTCCCACAACAAGTCCACTAGTTCTGGTCCATTCATTCGAGCATGGACCAAGTCCTTAGTATGAGTTGAGTCAATCTCCACAAAATCTAAGACTCTATCAAAATTTGTACCAAGTTCGATCCCACTTGCCTATATTTGCCTTAGTATTTTTGCATGTCTCTCTCATGCATGTAATCCAACTAACTTTTCTCCTGAGGCGCATCATGAAGGTCACTAAAAAATGCTCCGAATTTTAATGGTCTAACAGCAGCCCATTAAACATAATATAATGAACTTCTAATTGTTTAAAAAAATAATTGCAGTTTCTAGGACCAATGCCTATAATTAACACCATATAAAGTTCAAGCTTTAAAAGATCTGCTAGTGTCTTAGTAATAGAATTAGCCATTGAAGCAAGGCGTACGGAAAAACATAAATAAAGATTGCTTTCAAAATGTTAAAGATATATAAAAATCCATAAAAAAAAAACTTATAAGCAATAATAGCTGTCGTGAATGAGACACTGCCCTGAAAGCGAATCCTCACACAGCTAAAGGTGTAATCAATAGGACCGTTCGCTCCCTAAGGTTAAGACATTTAGCCTTTAACGCGTACACTCACAAGCCATTTCCAGCAAGTTTAACTTTCAACCTACTCTTTAAAGTGGTGTAGCTCGCAGACTCTGCCCTTAGCCTCCTCCTATGTTTTCCATAACTTTTTTATTCTTTTCCAAGATAGCTACACTTAACTTTTTTCCTATTTTTGGTCCATATAACAGGAGTTTAGATTTTTTATCTAATTTTATGGTGTCTTATTCTGTCTCATAAACATTTAGCCTTTAACGCGTATACTCACAAGTCATTTCCAACAAGTTTAACTTTCAACCTACTCTTTAAAGTAGTGTAGTTCGCGGACTGTGCTCTTAGCCTCCTCCTACGTTTTCCATAACTTTTATATTCTTTTCCAAGATAGCTACACTTAACTTTTTTCTTAGTTTTGCCTATATAACAGGAATTCAGATTCTCTGTCTAGTTTTATAGTGTCTTATTCTGTCTCATAAATCTCAGTCATTTATTATGCGGATCTTATGTGGGACATCCGCATAACCTCTTCCAAGTCATTGTAGACTAACGACTGCTAATTAATGGAAAAGCGCTCTCCGACGATAATGCAACGAGCAATAACCTCTTCCAAGTCATTGTAGTTGGAAAGTAACGGACGCCTTTCTCTACAATTGGAAACGTGTATCACAAGTCAGAGAAAATGCATGGGTATAAAAGTCTTGAGGAAGTTTCAAATTTGTGCAGAGTGGGGACGTATGTGGGGGATAGGCGGCAATTAATTCCAGTGCTTGATTCATGCACGCCGAGCTTTTCTTTCACGATCTAATTTTTGTCTTCCTCAACCTCAAGTCTATAGACCAATCCTGAACATTGAATATTTGCTTACTACTTGTAGTTGGTCTTCATTACACTAAACCTTTAAAATGTTTATGATAGTGTTTGAAAAGATAATACTTTTGAAGTGTAGTAGTCACCATGAGGTACTGCAGGTTTATAATGGAAGTAACCTAATAGTAACTACGTGTTACGAAAGCAGCAATTACATGTAACTACTACTCATTAGCAGACCACAGCAATAATTCCGAAGCAAGTATCGGGACTTTTCAATATTATCAGTACAATCGTGACATTCAGCTGGGGTCGGTTTGGTATGTGCTGGTGCTTCTTTTGCTCATACGAATTATTTAGAGCATCATTCAACTACGTTAATTTAATACTCAGACTCGGAATTTATTAGTGATTTGGGAAGATAATGTGGATTTTTCACATCCAACACGTGTGGTCGATTAGGAATCCACTTTCCTGGAAAATATTATCATTGTGGTATCTTTCTACTTAAAAAATGTACAATAATTTAATTTTGATACCATTTCAAACCCTTAGCTAAAAGGTTACGGGAATAACTGAAACTATTCAACTACGTGACATTATCTAAATTTATATGATCTAATCGCGAGAAATACTACCATCTTCTAGGTTTTTGCCGTTGCATTCAAACTGAAGTCTGTGTCAAAAGTTCAAAGCAAGGACTGGATATGGCTTTTGTGGCCTTGGAATATACCGAACCCGAAAATTCCAAAGCATGTCTTGGTGTGAAGACTAGTTCAACATTTGACTGCTTTACATGCTTTGCTTTGTTCCTTCTGGAGGTCCTTGGAAGGAGACCAGATATTCTGTCTAGTTTTATTCTGTCTCATAAAATTTCAGTCATTTATTTTGCGGGTCTCACGCGAACTTCACATAAATAAATAGCTAAAATTTATTGGACACAATAAGATACTATAATATTAAACAGAAGATCTGAAATAAAAAAAAAAGGCCAGATGTTTCTCAAGAGATATTTTATCTGACAAGACTTATCCTATTAGCTATTTTGCTTTATGATGTTAATGAGTTTAATAGAACTGTCCTGCCTCGGTCAATGGGAGAAGAACTGAAGCAACAAAACAAAAGGGCGATACATGTCAAAAAGTAGAGGTACAGAGCCATTCAAAGTGTGGAACAGTGATTGGTCCGGTGGTTGCTATCGTTGTTCTGGTCTGAAGTAAGGAAAATGTGGTCACGTATATTCCCACAAATGCCTATCCATAACATATATTCCACATGCCACGTGTCAGCTTTTACACATGCCTTTGTTTTATAGATAATTATTATAAATTAATAGAATATAAGAAATGTTAAATAATGTTATATATATATTCCCAATCTGGCCGACACAAACTCAACCCGAAGTCAATAAGCCAATCCTACAAGTTTAGATTTTTTTGAAAAGTGGGTTTTGAGTTAGACGTGGGTTTAGGTTGCCTGGGCCCGATCTGACCGAGGCTTAATCTTTATGAGTAAAACAACTCATTTTGCATTTTTAATTTTTTAAACAATCTCAAGTTGGCTTTGCCAAGGTTGAGTTATGCTCAAGCTTAGATCGGACTATCTCAGGCCTTATTAGGTTTGAACTCTAGGCCCGATCAAGTTTGCGCTCGAACCTGCTACTTGTAAACGATTGGGTTGGGCTGGGCCGAACTAGATACATTGCCGTCACTATAAGCAGATGGGTGCATGCAAAGCGATTGCAAGTCTGGAAGCACCTTCATGAGTGTGGTGTTGACCCCACAACCCATGAAGTGGGCAAAGGCAAGGTTGACCTTCTCTACTATAATCCTTTAACTGTAGATAAACCAGGAGTCCTGCTGTGGGAAGAAATTCCAATCTCAGCTCCGCATGGACAATGATTTCGGATAAAGAAAATTAGTAAAATGACTTTTTGAGTTTCATGTGATACAATAATGCATCTACAAGACTACAAGTAGGAGTAGAATGTTGTTCTTACACGCCAACTCCCAACGACGAGGAACATTGAGACCAGACACATGGTCCAAACTCCCATCGTCTCCAAAGACTCGTTTTATCGTCATTTGCCTGAACGTGTGCAATTACTGTATTACTGTAGCGTGTACCTATCTCTCCAACTCCTCTTTGCAAATCGTGGAAATTCAATGTCTTGTCATTTCTTGTCTGTACTCTTTCCATTAGTTTGGTTATGTCTTCAGACACGTGACAATTTCTTAGTCCCCCTTCAGTCGAAATCTTCCCATATCTGTAAAAGATTCATGCACCCGTGAATTTGTAACAATGGTATCACATTTTTCTTACCATTTTGAATGAAAACAAAACAAAGTATAATACTTCATGTTAATTATGTAAATCCTCGGTTAATTTGATCAAGTAAACTAGAGTAGGTGCACAAGTTTATCAGATAACGACCGTCTTCTAGCAATTCTCCAAGGTTGTCATCATCCCACGATTTGATGGGAAGCCCAACTTCTTTTGCATACAGATTAAAGAAGGATCGCTCGCGGTTAGGTGTTTGGGCTATGCATAACCCCTAAGTGTGACAAGTGGCCTGTTTAGGAAGGAGCTGATAAATTCTTTTTTTAATTGTTTGACCAATATTAAAAAGTTATTTATTTGTTTAGTTATGAACCGGTTAGGTTGGTTGATTTAACCAATTAGCTATTTTTAAAAGCTTCTTAAGTGTAGAGGTTAGTATTAGCTGTTTGCCCAATGACAATATTCTTCTCTATTTTACTCTCTACTTTTGTTTTGCGTGTCTTCAAAGTTTGCTTTTTTTTTTATATTATAGAATTATGTTTTGAAGTTTGAAAGAATATAATAAAAGGGTTAATTAAATTTTTTAATTTTTATTTAATTTTATAATATTATTTTACATTTAAAAATACTATAATATTATATTTTTGAACATAAAGAGTCACATCAAATTAATATTTTTAGTATATAACTTCTATATATCGTATCTGTGTCATATTATAATTATAAATATTTTTGATATATTAAATAATAAAATTCATACATATTATATGAAAAATACTAATATGATGTAACTCTCTGCATCATTCGTATTAACAGATAATTTAACGTTGGACTATTATTTTTATTATTATTACTATTATTATGTTTTTTAATTGAAGTCATAAACTCAATTTTTGTAAAATTAAATATCTAAATTCTAATAAGAATATTCAACGAAATACTAAAAAATATAATATTCATGCCCTAATTTTTTTAAATTATGTTGTCATAAGTTATTTTATACATCAACAGCTAATACTAAACAGTTAATTTTATCAGGAATCTTTAATAAACGAATGATGTTATCTACTAGTTAAATCAACTAATATAATCAACTATTAGCTAATTATTGATAGAATCAACCAACAACTAATACAATCCCCTGTTTACCAAACAGAGCCAAGGTAAATCAACTTTTCCTAATGTTTCCTAGAGGATGGTTCAATTAGCATCCCCAGTGTTTAAGATCTTTGAGTTCATCTTTGATAGGATTTACATTAGAGAGGTTAGTTTACTTCTTGTCATATTTAACTAACAATTGAATTTATTTTAATTTAATAATTTTAAGTTTGTTTACGACTCATTTTTATGCTTATTATTAATGTTTTAAATATAGACAAGAGGTTAAACGGTAAGACAAGAGATTTTCATTATTAAAACAACCAGTTAATTAATTAATCAATCAATTTTTATAAATTAATATAAACAAATTAATTTTTATTTAACAGTCTCTTTTTTAATCAAACTTTAAAATTTTTAATTAGAAAGGATAATATTTTTCAAAATCTTCAATTTTATTCAATATTTAATTAAATTTATAGCAGTTTAATGTGGGTTAAAATTTTAAACCTTAAACTTTTTATATTTGGTTTAATTTCAGTCCGGTCTATCTTTAAAACGAGATCAGATCTTCTGTCCAGTTTTATTCTGTCTTATTCTGTCTCATGAAATCTCAGTCATTTATTTTGCGGATCCCACGTGGGTCCTATGCGGGACCCACATAAATAAACGACTGAGATTTATTGGACACAATAAGACACAATAATATTAGACAGGAGATCTGAACTCCTTTAAAACGGGCATTCACTCTAACTATTTGTTTGTGTAGACTTGAATACTATGAAAAACCATCCATCACGTCTGTGTTAAATTAAAATTCAATGTGGACTATTAGTTAGGTTAAGCCCAGAGGTAGTGTCATGAAGCCCAGAAGCCCAATAAACGACGACACGACACTATACTTGGTCGTTTCAACGCAAGCTAGTGCCACTGTAAAATGCTTCGTTGTCTTTCAATTAGATCCGTCTCTGTTTCTTCTGCTCTGCTCTGCAATCAGGATGGTACAAGGCTACCATCGAGGAATCGCAATTCACATGCAAACCCTAGATATCGAATGCGCCTTTTAATGAATCCTTTTGGTTTAATACTGGGCAATACCTCTCTTAACGTTCAACAGTATGGAAAACATTGAATCATGAAAAGAATTATAAGACTGTAATTTGTATGATTAGAGTAACATTCTCATGAACAATATGTTCATTAATTGATGTATATGATAAGGCTTCAGGTTGGGGAATATATGAACTTGGAGTGGAACCTCTATACAGAGTTTACAAGACTACTACACAATTCTGAAACTGGAAAACGGGGTTAGCTAGCCAAAATACCAGGTTCTGTTACTTTGGAACAGAGCTCGCGATTTTGAGCATGACACACATAATCCCTCATCTGGATTTTGGGACTCCCACATTCTTGATGCTATGACTTAGCAATTCATTTGCTTGTCGTTTAACAGAGCAAGAAGGTCATAGTCATCAAGGGCCAAGTCTCCTATAAGTAGAAGAGCAGTGTTTCCTTCTTCGTCAATAGCTTGTGGATCAGCTCCTCTGGAATTGATTGGTAAAATGGTGAGTGATCTTCATAAACTTTTCGAAAGAAATACAATCAACAAGAAGGTAATTTAGAAGCCTAGATGGAGAAAGATTTACACAATAGATCATATCAGCAAGAGAAAAGTTTTAACAGAACAAAGAGAGAGCACCTCATAAGGAGGCATTTTGCCATTCCCGATCTTCTGCTGATAATACAATAGTGCAATGGAGTCCCACCTTTCGAATCACAGGCATTTATATTTGCACCATATTGGAGTAGTAGTTCTACCATGCCAATATCTGCAGTTAAGCAGGCTAGGTGAAGCAGAGAACATCCATCAAAATTTTCGTTTGTGACTATATTTTCAATTCTATTTGCTGACTTTGCACATTCCTCTGGGGGCTTATTGGTGAAAGAGTCACCTGGAAAACAACAAAGCTCAATGTCCAGATTCTTTGTGTTCTTGATACAGCATTCAGCAAGAATTAATCGGTGTACCTAAAGATGCTGACCCACGAATGTCATTGACATCAGGAGCAGAGCAGATAATATGGCGGTAAACGGCTTTCATGTCATTAGAGTGGATGCTTTCTTGTAACTGTTGTGCCACAGAAAAGGGATGCAGATTGTCTTTCGTTTTGCGGACAAAAATTTTCTCTGCGTACTGCATTGCAAAGGAAAATTTATGATGCAAGCTTTAAACAGGTCTAAAATTTAGAGAGAATCAAGGAATGATGAAACCACAGCAGCCCAACCGCGGCATGCCTGGCAAACGGATGTCGCTACACGGTCCACCCCATGCCTGTGCTCACGCAAGGCGGAAACGGTCATCCTGACGATTGAATTCCACTGGCATGGGGTGAAAGAAGGAAAGGCAATGATTGGTGAAATACCTTGGCATGAATGAACTGTTCCTTGACTGCAATAGGATCATCATGATCAGGTTTTCTTATTCTGAATTGTCTCTGTCTATCTGACTTCGGAAAACTGCATCATTAAGCCTTGAAACATATTAGCATTGGCCAATTAAACGAAACATATTAGCATTAACGTGTTATGAATAACGTACCCTGCAGCCATTTCATTAGAAGAAGACAAGCTGGATTGCAGCATTTCTTCCCAAATTGAGTTGATATAAATATTTCCCAGTGATTGAAACAAATTTAGAACAGATGGCTCCCAAACTTTGACATCAAGCGTCAGTGATCTTACCTGAAATGGAAGGAACAGATGTTTATTTTCAGGCCATTGTTAAGAAACAATGAAGTGAATCTGCTCCTAATATGTGGTAACCCAAGTAGTTTTAACCACAAAAAAAATGAAATTACCTTTGAGATATGTACACCAAGATTACGATGAACACCAGAACATTCAATGCAAATCAAAACACCAAGGTTCAAAGATGCCCAGTCTGGTCCAGGTGCTCCACAATCAGCACATTTGTCATTTCCAGGTACTCTTCGCAGTAAATCAATCGGCTTTTCGCTTTTCACTAAATGTTCTTGTTGCTGCAAGTCTTTGGATGAATGAGTTCCCGTGGCAAGAGTTTTGGTTGTGAACTCTTCTGTCTCCTTCTGATCCATGTCAATACAATCTACTATTGAGCTACTCTCACTGAGAGAGCTAGAATCACCACTTTCCTTGGCACTGGCAGAAAGAAGCTGAAAAATGATTCTGAATTATCCTAACCAATTTATTGGAAGTATCTAAAATACTAAGAAATGAAGACCTTGGAGAATTACTTTTTCAGGATTATGAAAACTCAATAACGAAGCAATGACTCCATTTATCTTCTCAATCCAGTCCAATTGGTCCACTGCATTCTCTGCCTGTGTTTCAAGCAAATACAGATAAGAACTGTCGAAACGCCATTCCACTAAGACCAAACTCTTGTTCTAAACTGTATCAGAAATCAACATTACTGTCATAAAAGCACCTGCAAAGTGTAGACTTTCACTGGTGAAATTATTCTAAAGCAGAACCTTAGATCTGTCTGATCTGGATCAATCTTAATTGTAGATGTTAATAGGTTTACAGTATGACGTGCAACAGATTTTTCATCATGCACACCACCATGGTAATGAGAAGATAGCAATCGACTAAACAACCCGGGACCATTTTCACTGCAAACAGTCCGTTGCAGCGAAGATTGACTCCCTCCAGCCTGAAACGAGGCTGTCAAGGTTAAGCGATCTGTAGGAAAAAAAAAAAAAAAACAGCATAAGCTATCTCCAGCTGGTGGCTTACACATGTCCAATTGAATTGTTTTCTATAGTAGTACAACATCCCTCGACTGTCAAGAACAAAGAACCTTCTTTTCCAATCAGCTCTCAGATTTGATGAACGTTTGGATAGATATCCTTGTCTGATGGTTTGAACCTGCACAATTGTGTTCAAGCTAGTTTGCATAAGACGATTGCTATACGCAGACATAAACCCATCAAAAGATTTAAGGACATAGAGTTATACCTTCCTGGTTGTAGCAGATTTCATAATTTCCTCTATCACTTTTTGTGAGCTCCTAGGGAAAGGACGGGTACTATCAGCTCGAGGAGAATAATTGCTGCCACCCTGTAAAGACTGCTTACTTGCCCGGTCAATCTGCCTTGTGTACTCTTGCATCCTTTCGTTAAGAGATTCTTGCTCATAGTTAGAGCATTCTCTAGATTGCTGTGCATAAGCCAGGACCTGTAATCAAAAAGTTAAAAGCTTTAATGTTCCCCTTCAGAGGTCCACAAGGATCAATTTCCTCATCAGAGTGCAGTAGGAAGGTGGCGTTGTAAGTTTAAGGAGGGAAAATGACCTGGTTAATGAAAGGCTCCATCTGATGTAATAGTTCATAACCCTGAAAAGATCATGAATTTGGGTTCAGGACTAAGTACCATCAAGCATCAAACAAGTTATCATCACATGATCATAGGGAATACCTGCTTGAAGAATCGAAGATGAGCATCCATTGTCCCACTGACAGCTTCTAAGAATTCATATCTCTTCTTGGCCTCAACAACAGAAAGCGCACTAATCTGGATACATAAATCAACCCCAACATAAACTTCGAGTAATGAACTGAAAATTTATGTGGACTGCTTAACTTTATCTGAATGGCTTACCAAATTGAAGCGTGCTTGTTCAAAGGTGGATCTTGCACTGTGCAGTTCCTGGAATATCTCTAAAGAAATCAAAATCCACTTGATGGGTAACTATATCATTGGAGAGTTTGTTGAAGTTAGATGTAGGGTGCTATGGGAAATACCTCTTCTATGGCGGCAGCTATATCTATCCTCGTGCTTTTTGTCAAGGACAGAAACTTATCTCGTGCCTGCAGTACAACTTGACGTTGGCATTAAGTGCCATGACCAAACATTCACTAGAAACAACTCTAAGATCTTTAAACAAAATTCCACGACATGCTCATTCGTAACAACAAACTCCAAAACTAATAACTAGTAGCTGCAGCCTTGCTTGGTAACGGCAGATCGTCTTACCTTCACAAGAATGAGGAAACCACATGGTCAAAGATGACTTGTGCATGTAACTATTCATTTTCTTTTTTGTAGTTTATACAAAACCCAGTTAAATAGATCTTCTTAATCAACAAATGATGCAGTAAGTAACAGTAAATGTAATACCCACCTGATCATGAGCCAAGGAAGCTTTATCAAAACGCTTTCGTGCTTCCTACAATAATATGAGATCACTCAGAGCTAAGAGTCAGACTTTTTAAAAACACAATGTAAACAAGAGCGGAGTAAATGTCTAAGGCAGAAAGTTCACATGAAGCACTTGGTCTCTGTCAATTAAAATCTTTAAGAACTTTCCCTATGGTTTCATATTCATAGCTTTCATTATAGTCACTTAAAGAATGACACAGCAGTTTATGTTCAGATAAGTGATTGAATCACCATTTCAGCTAATCTATATACCTTGTTCTTAAAAGGCATTCTACCTGATAAATTCGCAATTGGCTAAGAGATTCTATACCTTAATGTCTTGAAGCTCAACATTGACAATGTGCTGCAACCTATCATTTAGCATGTGCTCTACCTGAGAAACTCAATTATTAAGTTAATGGCGGATTCCATGCTTTGTGCAGCACTCAGATTTACTTGATGATACAAATTCGCTACCTGTGACCGAAGAACCTCCTTGTGTGTTCCGATTTCTCTCAGAGCAATTGTAAATTTGAGCATAACAGGACCTGAGAAAAAAGATTCAGAACATTATCGTAATGGTTCAATATCTTTGCTTCATTATTAACCATGCAATAAGCAAAAACCAGAGAATCGGCCTCAACTGAAAAAGGTATTCCTGATTAACGTTAACTAGATCAAACAAACAACGTCCGAACATAGTACTCAATCAACCCCAGCAGAACGTAAGAACACAGGTTTTCATTGAGCAAACGCATACCTCCTAATGCAACACAAATAGGGTCATTATGCCCTCCTCCGAAATTCTCAAGAGCAGAGGCAAAAGCAATATCTCCATCGTACCCCACTCCAAGCCCTTCTCTGTAGAATTAATGTAAAAGAACATAGAACATAGTAAATGTCCATAAATTCCTTAAGAACAACAGATGTTAAGAGTCGATGTGACAAGACTCACGTGTACTTTCGACATCCTTTGTAAAACTTCATGCATCTTCCTCGCAATAACTCAGCATTTTCTTCCAAACATTGCATCTGGTTCACCACCAACTCATATGAACACGTTATCCACATTCATGCATGTATACATATACGTGCATGGATACATATATTAACTTCAAAAGGAGAAGCAAGCATGCACCTGCTGCCGAAACATCGGCGAGTCGTCGAGTTTCGAGAAATGCATGTTCAATTCTCCTCCGGCAAGAACTTCGTTATTGTTGGTCGTTCTTAAAACTTTTGAAAAGGTTTTCGTTTCTGGTTTTCGTCTTCTTCTTTCTTCTTTATGTTATATTTCTAAATAGTTATCAGAACACAAAATGAGAATGTTTTGTCTGCGACTTTTCATGGATGAATATAGACCCCAAACCCACTTTTAGTTTGGATTGGTTTCGTTAGATTAGAACGTAAGTATGTTGTGAATCTGTGATTAAGCTCCTGCCAGTTTCATTCACGTTTACTAGGTCAAATATTCGTGCGGGTTTTGCAAATAAATGTTTAAAAAACCGGCCTTAGGTTAAAAATTAAGCTG
>JANITX010000007.1:67965914-67983006 GCA_027564395.1 Erythroxylum ulei
CTCAAATATTAAAAGTAACAATTACGGATTACAATTAATATTTTAGCAATAGGTTCGAAATAAAACGATCAAAATAATGTATCAAGATCATTAATTCTAAAACCATCAAAATTTATACCAACAACACAACAATCCAAAAATAAATTACAACTATAAAATGACAAAAATGACTTAACCATAACTTGGCGTCGGTATTCCCGTAAAATCGGTGTCAAAAAGTTAGCTGGCTGTCTTCATTTTAATGCTCAAAAAAATGAGTCAAGTCGTCGTATAACACAGCAGTCTAAAATTACCTTCTTTTCCCTTTAATGCTCTCGGTGAAACAAGTAAAATGCATGAATAATTTATCTCAGCTTCTGTGGCAATCAGCAGCTAATGCTTCATGTTTGTATCATGTATCGCCATTATTCACTGACGAGACGGTTAAATGTTGCTCCTTAAAACTTTGTATTATGTTTGCTTGCGCCGACCTCCTGCCTTGTTCCTATCAGATAATAAACAAATACATAAGTAGCTGTGAAATGACAAATAAAACTCTAAATATTTAAAACCCCTTTTGCTTTAGCGTTTTTGAGATCAGATCTTCTGTCTAGTTTTACTTTGTTTTATTCTGTCTCATAAAATTTCAGTCATTTATTTTGCGAATCCCATACAGATCCTATATATGTCCCATATAAAACTCACATAAATAAACAACTAAAATTTATTAAATACAATAAGACATCTATGCTTTGTTCTCCATGTCTGCGTCTCTCTCTCTCCAACGCCGACCTATCTAATCTTCTGCTTCTCCTTCTAAAACTTGTTTCCAGCTTGATGGTTGCGCCGACCTCCCCTCAACTCACATGCTTCTCCTGTTCAATCCTACAAGACCATTAAAAACTCATCAGTCTGCCGACACTCTTCTCAACGGGCATAAAGTGATTTGACAATTAAAAAGCTCCTTTGCATTGAAACCCTTGCTGCCTTATATAGCTGTGCGTTTTACTTGCCCGGTACTCTCCTATGTGTTGTCATCCTAAGACAAATTAAAAGCCTCCACGTTAAAACCCTTTTTCTCCAGTAGTTGCGTCGGCCCACTTCTGTGTACAGCGTTAGGCATGCGTTAATAAACGCATGTCAACCCAAAAACCATTTTCAATTTTTTTTTTCTTTTGCCTTTATCTAAATAAATAATTATGCTCCAATTTTGTTTTAGAAAATTTTGATTTTTTTGTTTCAAAAATATATCAACAAATCCAATCTAACAGTCAACATAAATTGAACACAAATTGAGCATTTTATCTTAAAAATATGATTGAAATCATATGTAAATTTATAGGAAAATATAAGAAAATTCAATCCTATCAGTTTTAAATCATCGTTCTTGCTCTTTCCAATAGAGTTCTATTCATCCGCTCAGCCATTCCATTTTATTGAGAAGTGTATGCCGTTGTGAGCTGCTTTTTGATGTTTTCTTGCTTGCAGAATTAATCATATTCTTAACCAGTATATTCGTCTTTATTATTTGAATACAAACACTTGATCTTCTTACCATATTCGAGTTCCACCCATGCTTTTGTAAAATTTGAAAATTGGAAACACATTTGCCTTTCTCTTGATAGGAAACACCCAACATCTCCTCGAATAATCATCAATGAATAATATAAAGAAATTTGCTTCTCCCAGGGATGTCACTGGTGCTTGCCATACATAAGAGTGAATCAATTCTAAAATTTCCTTGCTTCTGAATTTTGATGTGTTGAATGTCAACCGAGGCTGCTTGCTCACAATGTAATGCTCACAGAAGGGTAGTGATACCTTTGTGAGCTCTGAAAGTAGATTCTTCTCTGCAAATATCTTCATTCCTTGTTCAACATATGTCCAAGCTTTTTATGCCATGTCATTGCAGATTTTTCACCTGAACTCATCACAGCAACTGATACTTCTCCTTGCAAAGTTTCTCCCTTAAGCATGTACAAATTTGCAATTATATTCTCTACTTTTATAAATACAAGCACTTCTTTAATCACCTTCATCATCTTATTCTAAATCTCAAATCTGAAATCGAGATCATCTAGTTGCCCTACAGACAACAATTTTTTCTTCAAGCCCTCCACATGTCACACTTTTTTAATAGTCTGAGTTGCCTTATCATATATCTTTAACTTGATAGTGCCGATACCAATGATCTTCAGAGCTTGATCATTACAGTTATAAACAGATCCCCCAGAGACAAATTCATACTGATGAAACAATTCTCTTCGAAAAGTCATATGAAAAGTAGCTGCTTAATCGATAAGTTATACATCAACAAATCTTCTCTTGCCTCCAATAGTCGTTGTCGCTTTACAAACTATTCCACCTCCATCATTTAAAGTATTTACCTCATTTCTTTGAGAAATAGAATCTTTCTTATTCAGATTCTAACAATCCTTTTGCAGGTGCCCTTTCTTGCCACAATTGTAGCACTTAAAATTCTTCTTATTCCTAGATTTCGATCTACCATGACTATGACTCCCACTTGGGTTACATTTCATTGATCTTCCTCTCATCACCGTCAAGGCCTCCGCTTGTTGCGAATTTGCCAGCCTGTCTTCCTTACTTTTGTGCCAACCCTCTTCTTCTAGAATAACAGCTGTAATATTGTCGAAGACTAGAGTGTTTGTGTTGTTTGTTAAATTTATGACGAGTTGATCATACGAATTTGGTAAACTTTGGAGTAGAAGTTCCGCACGTTCATTTATCTCTATTGTGTGCTCCAATTATGTGAGTTGAAAAAATATAATATTTAAAGTATTTAAGTGCTTTGTCATCGAAGTGGATTCTGCCGTGCATAAAGTGTATAGTTTCCTCTTCAAAAAAATTTTGTTGTGGAGTGATTTGGTCTCGTACAATTTTGTGAGGTGATCTCATATTTCCTTCGTCATCTTCTTCTCCTCTATCCTGGATAATACTCGATCAGCTAGTGCTAGGTGAAGATTAGCTACAACATTCTCGTCCATCTCGTTCCACTTTTCATTTGTGATCCTAGCTGACCTTTCATTAATGGGCGCTAGACAATTGTCTTTCCTCAAGATTGCGTTTATCTTCAATTTTCACAGTAAGAAATTGCTCCCGTTGAATTTTTCAATTTCGTACTTTGCCGCTATTACTGTTACCACGAATACTTTAGAACAATGCCTTCAGAAGAGTGCATAATAATCTAACTTATCTTTTGATGTAGAGGATCCACTTTTAGTGGCAACCACAGAGCATACAATAAACAAATATACGCACCCAAAGACTGGCTCTGATACTACTTATTGTGAAAAATTAGGATTTAGATAGAGCTGGGTCGTAGCTAAAATGAAACTGAAAACATTGAAGATGAATAAACACATAAATTTTATGTAGAAAACTCCTAAATTAGGGTAAAAATCACGAGCAAAGATAGAAAAATTTTACTATTGAAAAATTAAAGAATTACAAGGAAAAAAACTAGACTCACAAAAATACAAAGAATATTTTTGTCTATCTCTTTTGTTTTTTCTCTCACCTCACGTCTCTCTTTTTTCTGCTTCTTGTGTGTTTCTTCATGCTACTCCTGCCTTTTTATGGCAGGAGTGTCTTATGTGAATGGCTAACAAAATGGTTAGCCATTTTGTCATTACTAGGCATGGTAGGCACGCCTACCAGCCACAATTGTTGACATCTTCTTCATGTGTTGAATCTCAATGCATGTTTTTTTGCATAATCACTAACTATCCAAGAAGAAGAAAAAGAAGTTTGTTAATCTTTATTATGCTCTACCAAGTTATTCACCCTAAAACTTCTAAAGTATCCTGCAGTTTTTCTACACAGGGAAAAATGATCTTGCAGTAACTGATTATGTAAGCGTAATCAGAAAGTTAGATTGTTACCGGGTAATAATTTCCCGCAACAGGTTGGTTTACTTCGAGGTCCCAGTCTTTTCTGTAGTCTCGAATCTGCATAGTAATACTTCTGTGACACAGATGCAAGGAACAATCCTTTTAGAACATTTAGCAGACCAAAAAGGAACATACCCTTTCAAGAAAATCGCGTCCATTGGAATCTGTATAGAATACTTTGTTGTTTTTCAAAGTTGTCACGAGTTTAGTTATGACCTCTTTGCCAATTCCATCATCAATCGGTATTGGTCCGACCTGATGTTGAGAAAATTGTTTAAGTGAGAATTGTTCCTCCCAGACAATTGAATCTTTAAAGAAACATCTTAAGGCAGAACATAAATTTACATGAGCAAAATTTTATTAGACTTACAGTGAACTCAAACTCAGCATGTTCTTTTCTCTTGTATAATCTGGTCACCTGTGCAAGGATGGATCTGTCAAAGATAGTACCAGCAAGATACTTTCAAGAAGCATTATACTATATTTGTGAACTGGAAGAGATAATTGTATCTGTTGTAAACAGTTTCTCTCAGTGAACTACAAATTGAAAGAGCAACCTTCCCCTAGCAAATTCAGTTGGCCCTCTAGGTTGATGGTATCATTGTAAGTACGCAATCTTCCTGAGATTGTACACAACATTTTTACTGGAATACATTTCTGTTTCTGGACTTGGAGAAACTGACTGGTAGCTGATGACTGTACAATTAGATAAAATACCTGATGAATCCACGAGTTTATTCTTTGATGTACTTCATGAAACAAAGGTCCCCGCAAAATCATGAAGTCAACCTGAAATATAGACTCCATATTTACTCATTAACAGCAAACACTAGTGAGCTAAGCTCTTCAGAAGGCCTTTCCTACCTGTCCTTCAGATTTGATGGGATAGGTACCATTCGGTCGGAAGATGTACGCTCCAGAGGCCTTCAGAAAGTTAAGTTCCACAGAATTTAAACAAGCTTCTCAATGCATGATGGCACAACAATACACTAGAGTTGATAGTGAAGTGAACAAAATGTCAACTCAAGAAGAGTGCTGTAATACCTTTGAGTTCTGGTCGCCTTCGTACCCAGCATAATAGCCATATGTTTGTTCCAAAGATGCTTTTACCTTTAATTTAGGATTGAAATGACTTAGGTGCAAATTCTTTTCCGAATTGACAGCAATACCTTATTACTTGACACCTAGAGTAAATCTCCATGAATAATAAACATATTGGGATGAAGAATTGGAAAGCAACATACCGAGCTTCTGCTATTTATGTACTCAGTAAGCTTCCCTTCTTTCCTCGAATAAATTAGTTTCAGATTTCCAGGCCCTATTTCGATTCTATCAGTTTGTGCACATTCTATAGTAGGCATTTGCATGACAGAAGTAGTAGCTGGTCATAAAGAACAAGCATAACAAAATTTCCATGTTAAAGCTATAATTAAACTTTCTTCTCTATGAGAACTATTTCATGCATAACGACAACCATGCTTACCACCATGTTTAGCAGCTGAGGTATCAATTGAGATAAAGTAAGTGTTGAAACCCAAAGGAGGTACGGATGCTGAAAATGCAAGCCAGTATTTGAAAGTCACATTGGGAGAGATGCCCAAATAGGCTTTGGAATAGTAGTTTCTAATGCTTATGGAGGCATTCAATAGAGGTAAGATCTGCGACTCAATTTCTCTTCCTTTTGAATCTTTAACCATGACATTCTCGTTCAGAACCTACAGCAAGTTAGGAAGGTGTAAAGATTCACATAAGCTATACACACTGTGCAACTACAACTATCGTCTTTTACCAGAACTTCTTGGCTACTATATACTTTGTGAAACCTTATGATGTCCAGTCCTGAGAACTATACAAGTATTGTATATTCTACTTGTATGTGCTTTTTAGTCGTGAACAATGAGCATCCAACAGGAAATTAGATGTTCAAATAGCAAAAAGGCTGGCTAAATTAGAGAAATAAGGATAACTGACAGGAATTCTTATGATGTCATATCTTTTCCATCCCAAAGAATTATAGACGACTACCACCTGTAGAACAGATAGCATGGGATGATTATATAGATTTTAGTAAAACAAAACAACTGTTCTTGGAATGATTACAAAACTTAGAAGTCCTTACCAATTTTTTTCCTTTCAATAGATTAACCTCTGATGCTGGACAGTAACTTATATTCAGAAGGGGGCACCGAAATAGTTTAAAGGACACAACAATTATAGTAGATCCAACATGTAATATTAATCAAGAACCAGATCAAGGCTTTCAAATCTTGAATTAGAAACAGTCTATGAACTTGTTGTTTTTTCGTCCCTTAGACTGGTAAAAATTCTTCTAACTCTGCCTTGAGTGGTTCAATGTTATTGTTAAAAAAAAAACCATGCAGTGAGGGCTGATGCAAAGTAACAAGTCAGCATTTGATATGATTGTGTTTACCTGTTGAAATTTGTTGACTTGATTCATGCAACCAGTTTTTGATTTCATATTTACCATGCAAGAAAGAGATGTTCCAACGACTTCTTCAGCCTGCAAGAAACATTTTTAGATTTGGAGCAATTCAAATTTAGCAAAGACTCAGGAAAAGTGAAAACAAACCTCTGTGTGGCCTATTGACAACCTTTTCGCATAATCATTAGCAACATGCTGCTTCTCTGTGCCAGAAACTCCATCATGATGTTGAGCAATTGCTAAAGCATCAGCTAAAGATTCTGTATTAGGTCCTAATTTACTTCTTCCTTTAAAAAATTCTAATTGCCTTGCTGCCTGTAAGAGAATTTGCATTCGAATGAGAATAATCTATTTCAAGTATTTCACCGGGCAAATCACATTGTTCTTACCAAATAATAGCCACTCAATTTTCTAACATAACCTTTAAGGGCTGGTCTGCTTGTAAAATATCCTGTCCAATAAGCATTTTCCATGTCTGCATATCCGATAACTTTGAACCATATTGGACAGGTTAAAATTGAGAGGAGAAGCTACATACAAGTAAAACTAAATCGATGTTGTAGCTAACGGAAAGTAGTCATCTGTTTTGAGAGGCCAGGATTCGTTTGTAGCATGTTTAGCATCAGTGTACATTGAGGGGGTTGAGTATAGAGCATTGACACGCCCGTCCTGCAAACGTTTGAATCCAGTACTTAATTGGCATCAGGATTCAGAGAAATTAATATGATCTGAAGATCCCATGAAGTATGACAAAACTATCATAAGAAGATTGAACCTGTATCAGAAAGGCAGATGACTTGAATAGATACCACCAAGTCAGGATCAGCAGAAAAGATGATTCAATCATCAGAAGATGATAAAAATCTTCTTTCTTTATTATACGGACATATGATTTTGTATTATTCTTTTTGGACGTAAAATGATTCTACTAAACACAAGTAGTTAGCTATTTGTAGCCTCAATAAGCTTCATGAGCTGTCTTGATGAGGACAAACCTGATTTACATAGTTGATAAGTTTGTCCATTTGTTTAAACCATGTCTCAGCATATTGATACTGGAAATCGTCCCCCATCGTCCACATGATGTGATTTGTTCGAGTTAAGTTAGCCTAGAAAAGAAAAGACAGGGATTGCTTTTTACATCCATCAAACAGAAGTTAATCAGTTGGATGCACAAATTTGAAAAGATCACTACTCCTGATAAGATCATTTCTCCTCTCATTCCAGGTCTAAGAATGGCATTTTGAGGTTGAAACTGAGGAAGAGTCTTCAGAGAACAGAAATGAATACTACGTTCTTACTTGTTTTACTGCAGCAGATACAAATTCGTTGACACGCTGGGGGACATTGTAGTCAAAGAAATTGTTATCATCCTTCACATAAAAAACACAATCATATATTGGAGAAATATGAACTTAAAGTGAATTGTCAAGGATGCTTCACTAACGACACTAGGAAAAGGGAAAGGAGGTTCTTGACGTATGATTTACCTGAACAGTAGGGGAATCAAAATCTGCATCAACTTCATAGTAGAAATCTCCTGGAGGTCCATAACCATCAGGTAATGCATCGGCAAATATCTACACAAATGAAACAATAAGAAATCAGGCCACTTACATTGCATTATAAACAACCAGGAAATGTTTAGAGAGGCTCACCTGAGATGATGATCCAAAAGTTTTAGAGCCCCTCCAGACAACCTCAAGACTCTTCTTATTTGCTCGTTTAGCATGGTCTTGATAGTCAATCCGTCCGAAAAAGACAGAGTCAAATCCAACCTGAAGCCAGAAATTGTGTCAAAAGATAGGCTTGACAAGAAGCTGTTTGTGCTTTTCCTGTTTGTGCAAACAAATGTCCAAGGATCATGTACGTACTGATGAACGATACAGCCAATTTGTCAGTTAACAGTTTGAGGAGAGAAGTTTATCGGGTTTAGATACCTCTGCACATAACAAGTAGGCCTGTATTGCTGAATGTCCAAAAGTATCAATTTGCCAACCAGTTCTAGGAGTTACATTGAACTCTTCTTTGATGAATCTATGTCCCAGAGTTGTCTGATCAATCATGTCTATATAATGTGTTGCGGCCTCGTCATGCATGCACATACCTCCATTTCTGCAGAAGAAAATTTATAAAGAAAAAAGCAGTTTACATCACAATTTGATTACAAACCAGGATAGACCAAATCCAATCTTATGCATACAAAAACAAAGAACGAGAAAAAGTATATATGTTGTTGGCTTTTACAATACATTAGCTCTAGTCGACCGGATCTGACAAGCTTCCTGACTATGTTTCGAACTCTTTTGTTCTGTTCTTTCCACCAGCGCTGGAAAAAAGCCTGAAACATTTTTTTCCTTAATTTCATTGGCAATGATATCATTAAGAAGAACAAATATAAAATTTTGGTCAAGAAATGAAACGTCGGGCTCAATAGAACTAATAAAAACCTGTTCAACATATACAAACTTGCGATTTTTATCAGCCAACAAGGCAGGAACCAGAGAATCCAGTATATTTTGCACACATGCTCCCTGCAGAAGACACCAGCCAATGAAACACAAAACTCAAACAAAATGAACAAACTTCCTTTAGAATCAGCCACTTAAAGACTGACAATTTGACGAGAAAAAGTTAACACATTAATGGAGGATCAAAAGAAACAGAAGTAAAGCAAACCTGGATGGAATTGTTGGCGCCAACGTAGTACTGATCAACAGTCTTCAACCAACCGACGTCATCATGCGTGTGAGGCACCAAGTGAACATTGATCTTCCCTGGAACAATTCTTGAAGTTGTGTTGTAAGCGATGTACTTAGATTCAACGCGAAAAAAGTGCAACACTTTGACCAAAAACAGCAGCAACAGTGGCCAACATTGCTGGAATTCCATGTGAAGTGAGGTATAGCTATGCTTTGGATATCAATTTCTGGGACACCCTTGAACATTAGCCAAGTTTAAATATTGAAGAACTGATGTAAAAGAAAAGACAAGAACAGAGACAACCGGCTTTGTTGTGTTCTTGTTTGATGACGAGATATGGAATTTTTGTATGTCAATAATAATCGACTTCTAGGTGTCAGGAAATATATAAAACCAATTAAGTTGGCCTCACACAACAACTTAAACTATTGTGGTGAAACGGTCACTTAACATAGTATCAGAGTCTTTGTGACCATGTGGTCGTGAGTTCAAATCCTACCACCCACCTATTATTCAGCACAAGGTAGAGTAAGCCTGTACAAGTTTCAAGCTCAAAAGGCCTTCTCTTGAGGGGATGTGTCAGGAAACATATAAAATCAATTAAGTTGGCCTCACACAACAGCTTAAACTATTATGGTGAAACGGTCACTTAACACTGGGGTCGGCAGGAAAAACTCTTCGAGAGGTTTTGCTTTTAGAGTTTGGACGTTGGCACTTAGTTTCAATTCTGAATTGTGCTTAGTTTGTCAAATTCTATGTGTTTTATTTAATATGCATTTAAAAATTAATAATTTTCACATAATTAAAAAAATCCATAATCTTTATAAACATTTAAAATTATATTTTTATACAAATTGCAATTAAGTTAACAATAATTTAATGGGTTAATTATAAAAAAAAGTCTCAAACTTTGCTCAATTTGTCAATTAGCTCCAAACTTTAAAAAGTTGCAATAAAATGCTCAAATTTATAATTTTTTTCAATGCTAGCCCGAAATTCAAAAAATGGCAATAAAATGTTCAAACTTTTAATTTTTTTCAATTCTAACCTGATGTTAGTGCCTTCGTTAAGTTTGCTGACTTAAATTAGATTACGTAGCTCTAACGACCTCACGTTTTGATTTCAATTTTTTCTTTTATTTTTAATTTGTTCTCTCGATGTCCTCACCCTTCGATTTTCAGATTACACAACTTCGACGCCCTCACTCTGAGGGCATTGAGAGAACGGACTGAAAATGAAGAGCTTGCTGATACAATATGCTGCAACGTGAGAGTAGTTTGGGGCATCGGAAGAACAAACAAAAAATAAATGATTGAGGGCTGAGGACTGAAGGAGAACAAACAAATAACGAAAGGCTAAGGCTACATAAATTGATTTAGGAATTCTATTTTTTACAATGACGTTGTTTCATTAATCTTTATTTGTTGTGTTAATTTTAAATAGCGTGTATTAATAGTTAGGGTTTGTAACGTCAGGCTAGTATTGAAAAAAATTGAAATTTTGGGCATTTTAAGAACACGAGAAAAAGATAGGCAAACGCCAACCTTTATTACTTCCCTCAAAGTATACAAATGAATGATTTCTCAATCCCTAAGTGTCTCCCCCAGTTATTTGTTCAAAGTGTTTCTCTCACACTCCCATCACTGAAAAGAGTAAAGCTCAAATGAGCTATTTATAGGCACCTCTAGATGACTAAGCTATAATCTTAATAGAACCTTACTAGCTAAGATTACAATCTTATCCTTATTAGATTACATCATACTAACCAATAGATGACATCTTTATCTAATTAGGGATCTATCTAATAGATTTAAGCTACATTACAATAACAAGATAAAAGATTAAACTATCTAATAATGATTATCCATATCCACGAAGATCTCCTTTATCTTAGATAATCCTTCCACATGATCTTTATCTCTTAGAGCTAATGTTCATCCAATGTGATCTTATCCGCCACATCATCCAAGATCTCCTCATCTCTATCCATTGATAATGAGTCATCCAAGCCAATAACACAATGGTTCGTCCAATACTTACCCATGCCAACTTCATTAGCTATGGTCCGTTTACTTGAGCACACGCTAAGTCCTTAGTTCATCAAGAACTTAGCCTTAGCCAAGTCTGCTCATACAACGTCCAAAACTCTCACAAAACTCGCACCATACTTGATCTACTTGGTAAGTCATATTGGAACTCTCGCATATTCCCGTTATGCGTGTGATCCAGCTAACCTTTCACTCGATGTCCATCTTAAGCTTTCTTTTGGTCTCACATCCGAATCTTACATCTCGTCGAAGATTTCCGTCATTGTGCACCAATGCATGCCAACCCTTGACATTGCAACTCTTTGTCTTTGCTTTCTCGCAAGTCCTTTGCTTTGTTCCATTGTTCCACATGTCAAACACTAGTCAAGGCTCACCAATGCCTGTACGATTCCCCTATCTCGAACTTAGGGTTCTAACAAACCACCTCCACCAGAAGAAATTGATGCCCTTGTCGAAATAATTTGTGGATACTCCTTCAAGTGTGGTTTCTTTGAAGACTCTTTAGTCATTGGCACATTTCCCAGGTACTATGTTCCCTCTCCATTGGGTTTCTCCTTACTTTTGTTCGAATGCTCCTTCACAAGGCCCATTGCGCCTAATATAGCAAAACTGTTAAGATAGACTTCTTCCGTCGAGTCCTCCTCTCCCTCTCCTTGATCCTTCACAACCATGTAATTTACTTGCCCCTCACCTGCCTTCCATCTTGGGCATTCTCGAGCAAAATACAACCCTTCACAAATGAAGCAAGTAATATCCCGTTTTGATTATTTCTTACCTTGAGAAGATTCACTCACCTTCTCTTTGCCGTTTTCCAAGCCATTACGTGTCCCACCATTCTTCTTGTCCTCGTAGCTAGTTCAAATCAGTGTTGGCATTTGGAGATCAATTAAGGCATCCACAGTCACTATCGTGCTTGGAAGGTCCTTCATGTTATGTCTCTAAAGCTCCATTTGTACCCAACCTTGCAAGCCGCTTATGAAGTTGAACAACTTGTCCTCCTCTGACATGTTTTGCACATTCAACATCAAAGATGTAAATTTTCTCACATACTCCCTCACCGAGTCATCTTGTTTCAACCTCTTCAAAGCTTCCTTCGCAAGCCATGAAGTATTGTTGGAGAGGAACTGATCTATTAGCTCCTTCTTTATTTTCTTCCAAGTGTCAGTGGAAGGTCTATCCGCACTAATGTCGTTATAGGTTCTAGTTCTCCACCATAGCTTTGCATCGTCCACCAGGTACATTGTCATGATCGACACTTTCTCCGAGTCAGCCACCTTTATCTCTTCAAAGTACTGCTCCATGTCCCATAAGAAATTTTCGAGCTCCTTGACATTTTGCTTTTCGTAAAAAACTTATCACTCTTGCACCTTCACCAAAATGCTTTCCGCTCATCCAATATACTGTGTTGCAACGACATGCCTTAGGATTGCCACCTCAAACCTATACTCCTCTTGTGCCTTCATCAACTCCACTATTTGATGTTGCAACTATTGGATTTGTGCCTCCAACATCTCGAATTGAGATGAGTAGGATTTCACCTCTTCCTCCCCTTAAGAAATTGGTCCAATGAGTTCCTCCACTTAGTTGACACGTTTCGTCAAATTATTGCCTCCCGCAATGTCGAACTATGGCTCTGATACTAATTGTTACAAAGGTTTTCCTTTAAGCACGAACTTGTCCAACAAGATGCGCCAACCCCTTTACACGACAATCTCACTTAGGCTCATTAAAGCAAGATTCGGTCTTGTCTCGTGATCATAGACCAACCTACTCATTCTCAAACGCCTTACGACCCTCGCAGTGTTTCACTCTCACTCCCTTGCAAGAAACTACGAAAGAACTAAATAATTATGGCAATGATAAGAACAAGAGAAAGAGATATGATAAACGCTAACTTTTATTACTTTCCTCAAAGTATACAAAGGAATGCTCTCTCAATCTCCTAAATGTCTTCCCCAGTCATCTGCTCAAAGTGTGATGTGAGCAGGAGTAAGGGTCTTGAGAAGATGGCGACCTCCAAGCCAATTGGAGGAGAGTTTAATGGAATTGAGCCCAAACTAATCCATTTAACTCAAATTTTTGGACCGGATACACTTGGAGCTTAATGACAAGAAGATTTGGGCTTGTTATTTATTATCTTTTATTTTAGGCCCAAGGACTAGTTTATGGGTTGTTCTTTTAGCTGGTAGCATATACTTTGTTTGTTTAGGTTATTTTAAGACTTGGATCAGATTATGTTCAATGGGATTGCAAACTCATTCCTATTAGGTTTAGGACTTAGTCAAGGATATTTAAACCTTGTTATAACCTTGTAAACCTAGGTTTGATTGATGAATAAAATTTCAAAGTGAGTTCTTCAAGAGAGGCGTGAATGTCTTCATGGTTATTTCAATAAATTGATTTGCATCAGTAAGTAAATTCTTGCAACGTAAATTGATTTCTGATTTCTTTAGGATTGGGTCTCAAACTTATGATTTGGGGCTTGATCTAACATGTTCTTAGAATAGAAAGATTAGGGTTTTGATTCAGTAGGATTAGGGGGTTTCAAGAACCTTGTTTTTTTAGGGTTTCCGTATCACTATATATAAGAACCTTCTTGTGATTAATCACTTTGATTTATGTCCTCATTCAAATTTTTACCTGAAAATTATATAGTTTGAGCTATTGGTATTTATACATATCAATTAGTTACATATACATCAAATGGTTAATTGAAAAAAATTACAAATTATACTCAATTGTAATATTAATTCGAACTTTAAAAATGGTATTAAAATATTTTAATTTTTATAAAAATAATCTGATGTTAGTTAATGTCGATGATATGACGTGATAAATTAAATTAATATTTTTATAATGTGATAGAGTAAGATAACAAGGTAAAATATGAAATTTGTTGTTTTATTTAACATATTTTTATTTTATTAAATAATAAATTTAATAATAAAATGCTAAAAACATTAATATAACATAGTCTGTCATGTAGCCGACACTAACGAAAAACTTAATATTAAATTATTTTTGTAAAAATTGATAATTTATTAAAGTTTAAATTAGTATCGTAAAAATTGTTTGTTTAATTAACTTGCATCAAATTATTACAACATCAATTTAATCATTTATTATTTATTTATAATTGTTCAAAATTAAAATTTAATTGACCCAAACTTTTCCAAGATCGGCATAACCTCAATTTATTAAATGGGCTTGACAATTAAGTTTGAGTCCTGTCTAAAGTTAATAAGTGCCTGTTTGGACGAGTTATATTCCGCTAAATGATCGAACCAGACAGGTGCAGGTAGCTTGACCGCCTTACCCGTTATTGAAACACAAGCTAGAGACGTATCGGCCTATATTCCTACTAATGTAATTTTCATTACTGATGGACAAATCTGTTTGGAAAATAGAGTTTAATAGAGCTTTTGTCAGTAGAGTTTTTTTTAGAAGAACTTCTCTAAAAAATCAGTTAATTGTTTAATTGTGAATTAAAAAAATAGTTTCATACAGTAACCTGTTTGACAATATAAAAATAAAATACTTTTAATTTAACTATATTTTATATTGTAATAAAATTATTTATATGTATAAATATTATTTAAAGCATATTAAATAATATGCAAAGTGCAATATATTAATTATTATATAATTTTAAACCATATGAAACATAAATGAAAATATATCTAACCAAATCTTTTATATGGATTATAACATAAATAAAACTAATATAAAAAATAAATATTAAAACATATCATCATCATCATCATACCTCGAATTCCTGCATTGAAGCTGGGTTTGGGGGGTCCGATAGTACGCAGCCTTACTCCTACTTAGTAGAGAGGTTGTTTCCAAACATATAAAAAAAGCCAAATAATATTACATAACTCCCAAAATAAACGAAGATGAGTTTGTGAGTATTGTGGGAATTATGTGTAAAACATAAGAGCAAAAGACTAAAAAATAGACTTATTAATTGATTTGAAAAATCTACCTAAAAAAACTCTATTTGAGAAGCTCCAAATTTGAGCTTCTTTCTTAAAAAGCTGTATTTTGGTTGCTAAAAAAGTCATATCTATTAAAGAAATATTTTTTATTTTACAGCCAAACACTCATTTTTCTTAAAAATGGCTCTTGTGATGGAGAAAAGTTCTCATTGACCTTTCAAAAGCCCATCCAAATAGGTACTTAATTAGGAACTATTGCTATATTATAACATTTCCAATCTTAACATGACATTATTCTAAATAAGATAAACCTTAAATAGGATTTACTTCTAAAATAAATATCCTAGTCTCCTTGAACTCAAATATCAACTCATGCATAGAATAATGGATATCTTATACTTCTCAAGTCTCTAATATCTTAAATACTAAACATATTTATTACATTATATATGTACTTGGATTCATATTAGATGAACAACTTTCATTATATCTTTATAGATCTAAATCCCATAATCAAGTTGTTACCTTTTCTTATCAAATAAGAGTTGTTCTTGGACAATTATGTATTCAACAATTGAAAATTAGAATTGTTGTTATCTATAAGCAATATGTCTCTACATATTCCCACTGAATATGACAACCATACTCTCACTAACCTTATTGTAGACATGATAAATTCACAATCATCTTCAAAACAAGCTCTTTTAATTCATCATAAAAGTGAATCTTTCATCATCTCGTATTTTTCAACTATACATCAAATGTATCAACAAAGGCACTAGTTCCAGATTGATGTACTGTCATAAGATTTGAACTTTTCAAATGTCATCTTATTCCCATTATTTATCTTGAGAATCATTCTCTTATAAGTATTTATTGAAACAAACAGTTTGTTCAATAAGTCTGTAAGATTATATCCAACCTGTTGGATTACTCATAACCTTTTATTATCTAATTTAGTTCTAAACTAAAAGGATAATGCGTGCTTTAGGCAAGCATCACATCCTTAAATCACTAACTCTGACTCTTTTAAAGACTTAGTGCTACATATCTAATATGAAATCTTGCTAATTGATTCAATTGTAACTATTAAAGGTAAGTCATTGTACTAGGCATCGCTATAGAAGAAATAATATTACATCCTACAATATCTCATTTTTTATTTTCCTCCTTATATAAATTCATACTCTTATGAATTCAGTTATGAAGGTATTCACTAGAAAATCTCATTCCCTATAAATAACCGAAAATTTAAAACTCACCATAATGATTTCATCGAAGTGCTTCAGCATTCTCAATGCTTAATTTCTACTTAGATTTAAACAATTTTAACTTTTAAAATTTTAAATCAACATTTCATTTAATACATATGACTATATCACATAAAGTCATTAGTAATATAATGAAATATAAGTATTATCCTTTTATAAATTGTTATTCCATTTAGTACATCACATGTATAAATTTAACAATTCAATATCATCATCATCCTTTCACCAAATGTTGATTTGATTATTCTCCATCTTTACAAGTTTCACAAGTTCCATATGATTCATAATCAAAAGGATACACATATCCTTGTATGTAACTTTATGATTCTTGTAATGTTGATTTAACCAACATGACATTAAAGGATAGTCTTGGCTATCTAACTTTATATTCTTGCCATTTATGTTAAGCATAAGTCTCTTTTGATCCAGCACATACAAACTATTTACATAAACTTGGAGCAACTACTTTGACTCAACAATCTATTTCTTATCATGCTTTGAACATTATAATAATGTTGAATCCAAAATCAGTATCAAATACTCATAAGCATGAGCTAGAAATACATATGATCATTATCATATCTCGTATAGGCAAGAAAATTCATGCAATCATTTTTCTTTTTATGAAAACTATTATCATACTATAGCAAATCCTTTAATTGCAGTCCTTTATTATACTTTTAGTAGGTTAAATTAAGTGGAACAATTACAATAAGGTACTATACCTTTCAACTCTACTTCATGCAACCTCTTGCATCTTGCTATCATGGACATTAGTCAACTCAAAATGTTAATA
>JANITX010000007.1:68032168-68047614 GCA_027564395.1 Erythroxylum ulei
CCAAGTCCGATCCCACTCGCCCACGTCTGCCTTAGTGTTTTCGCATGCCTCCCTCATGCATGAATCCAGCTAACCTCCTCCCCAAGGCCTCTCATGAAGGTAGCTGAGAAGTGCTCCAGAACTTAGGGGTCTAACAAACCACCCCCACTAGATGGATTCGACGCCCTCGTCGAATTAGTCTGAAGGTAGGCGTTCACCTGATCCTCGAAGTGCCACAAGGTCGTATCTTTCTCCCACGTAGCTTCCACGATAGGTTTACCTTTCCACTAAATTAAGAACTCAATCCGTTAGTTCTTCTTATGTTGACCCAAGGTTCGGTGATCTAGGATCTTCTCCACTTGATCCTCGAACTGTTTTCTCACAACCGGTGGTGCTCGATTCACCTTACTCTTATTCGGATTTGATGCATCCTCATGGCAAGGCTTGAGAAAACTAACATGAAAAGTAAAGTGTACCTTTAACCGCTCGGGCAACTTTAATCGGTATGCCACGTTCCCCACTTTATGTAGCACTTTAAATGGTCCATCGTACTTCGGCACCAGTTCCTTATGAACTTGCTTGCTCGAGATCTTCTTCCAAATTTGCAGGGTTAGTTTCAACAATACTTTGCCTCTCGCGTCAAACTCTAACTGTCTCCTCCGAAGATCCGTTTGCTTCTTCATCCATCGAGAAGCTTTATGAAGACTGTCCCTCACCTCGTCTAATAGTTCTTGCTTCTCCATCGCAAACTTATGCGCCGCGGGACATTTACCACCTGTCCTTTGTTGAGCAATCTCTAATGGTGTAAGAGGCTGTTGTCCCAACACAACCTCAAAAGGACTTTTCTCCGTAGCCGAAAATCTGTGCAAGTTATAGAAAAATTGTGCAGTATCAAGTAAACTTAACCAATTGCATTAACTTGCACTTACGTAATGCCTTAAGTACTCCTCCAACAAATCGTTGATTCGTTTAGTTTGGCCATCCGTCTGTGGGTGATTAGCCATTGAAAACTTCAAATCACACCCCATCTGATTAAAAAGGGACGTCCAGAATCGGCCTGTAAATCTGGCGTCTCATTTGCTCACAATATCCGCTGATACTTCGAAATACTTGACCACGTTCTTATGGAACAACTCGGTCGCAACATCCGATGGACAAGTTACAGGAGTTAGCACGAAGATCGCATACTTGGAGAATCTGTCAACCACCACCTTAATTGATGTCATGTTGTTTACCTTTGGAAACCCACTAATGAAATCCATTGAAACCGACATCCACGGTCTCTCAGGGATAGATAAGGGTTGTAGCAAATCGGCTTCCTTCTTTCTCTCCGATTTATCCAACTGACACACAAGACACGTCTTGATGTAACATTACACATCATTCTCCATCTTCGGCCAAAAGTAAGAATGCGACAGGAGCCCTAGCATCCGTTGGACTCCTGGGTGACCAGCCCATTGCGAGTCGTGCGTCTCCTTCAAAAATTGTTTCCGCAATCCACCAAAGCTCGGCACATAAACTTGACTGCTCTTAGTCATCAACAGCCCATCAGCATCGAGCCAAAACCTGCGAACGACACCTTCCTTAACTTGTGAGATTAACTTACAGTACATTGTGTCTAGTGGAGCAGTTGCCTTGACTTGCTCCAACAGGTTGGACTCCACCTGTGTGACCGAATAGAGGGCCGCAAATACCTCCTTCCTACTCAAGGCATCTGCCACATTGTTGTGCCTCCCCGGTTTATGCTCCCACACAAAGTCATATTCGGCAAGAAACTCCTGCCACCAGGCTTATTTTGCGGACAACTTCTTTTGGGTCCTGAAAAATGTGTTAGCAACATTATCCGTTCGGACAACAAACCGGGTTCCCAGCACAGATACCAGTTGATACAAAGGTCACCTTTGGGACTTGAACTTTCACCGAAGTCTATCGCCAACACCCTTTGTACGATAGTCTCACTTATATTCGTTTAAGCAAGACCCAGCAAATATACTCGTCATGTCTCAAGGCAATGCACCACCGCAAGCATCTCTTTCTCATGCGTCGAGTAATGCTGCTCTGCACTATTGAGCTTTCGGCTTTCAAATGCAACCGGATGATCTTCCTGTATAAGGACTCCTCTAATAGCTTTATCCGAAGCATCAGTATGTACCTCAAACGGAAGATCGAACACGGGTAACTTCAGCACAGGTTCGGTTAAGATAGCAGCTTTAAGTTTTTCGAATGCCTCCTCACATGCATCCAACCAATACCACTCTTGCTTTTTCTTCAACAAGTCCGTTAATGGCATCGCTTTCTTCGAGTATCCCACTATGAACCGCCTATAGTAGTTCGCCAGGCCGAGAAAACTCCGCAATTCTCGTATTATTATGGGAGCCTTCCACTCAACTATCGCTTTCACTTTCCTCGGATCCATTCTAACTTGACCCTTGCTCACCACATAACCCAAGAATCTGATCTCCAACTAAGCAAACTCACACTTCTCCATCTTCATATAAAGCTTATGCTGCCTCAGTCTCTCGAACACTCGCCTCCAGTGTTCCACATGTTTAGCCATGCTAGTGCTATACACCACAATGTCGTCTAAATAGATCACAACGAACTCATCCAAAAAGTCCTATATCACATCATTCATAAGGTTGCAAAATGTTGCAGGGGCATTAGTTAATCCAAACGACATAACTAATAATTCGTAAGATCCATACCGAGTAACGCACGTTGTCTTTTGCTCATCGCCCTCGGCTATCCGCACTTGCCAATACCCACTCCGAAGATCCAGCTTAGTGAACACCTCCGCCCTTGACAGCCTGTCCATCAAATCCTAAACCAAAGGTACCGGATACTTATTTTTAATCGTTACCTTGTTCAGCGCTCGATAGTCCACACACATCCGCAGTGTACCGTCTTGCTTCTTCTGAAACAATACCGGGGCGTCATATGGAGCTTTGGACGGTTGGATGAACCTTGCCTCCAATAATTCACCAAGTTGTTTTCGAAGTTTCCGCAGTTCTATCGGGGACATCCTATATGGGACGCGTGCAGGTGGGATCGCTCCAGGAACCAACTCGATCCTGTGATCTATCTCTCGACGAAGGGGAAGAGTTTTCGGCAACTCATTCGGCATCACCTCCTGAAACTCCCTCAACAAACTTGCAACCGCATCAGGGACTTCTACCACGTGGTCTTCGTTGATCTCCCACATGGCAGCGAGATAGGTCTCCATACCGTTCTTTAACCCTTTCTCGATGCTCATAGCTGATACATGCCCTACCGATGTCGAAGCATTCGTCGTTCCACCATCGAACCTACAACAATTCACGTAGAGGAATTTTGTTCATTCATCAACATCATAACTACCCAACTTGGATACAACACCACCTTTGCTGCTTTAAGGAAATCGATCCCCATTATCATCTCGAAATCCTCCAATGGTATGATGATGAAGTCCATCTTAGCACGCCAACTTCCAATGCTGACTAGAACGTTGTAAGTAATCCCCGCAACTGCTTGTGCCTTGCCCGCAAGGGTTTTGATTCTCATTGGAGCCTTGGACACCCTTACGCCTAACTTCTGAACCATTCTTTCCACTAGGAAACTGTGGGTCGCACCCGTATCCACCATTGCAGTCACGTCCTTTTCCCCAACCTATGCACCCACGTACATTAGTCTATCAAAAGGAACTGACTCACTACTAACCACATTAATCAGGGCGATTGGATTTAACACCGCATCATCCGAAGAAGCACCGTCTTCTTCAGCAATCAGTGCGTTCAACTTCTCTTTCCTTGGGCACTCTCTGGCAAAGTGTGAACTGCCGCACAAGTAACAAGCAACCTTTCCCTTCTTCGAAGACGTCTCCCCGTTCTTCGAGCCACCATTCTACTTGCCCTTGCCTTTGAAATCCCTCTTTTTAGAGTCTTTCTTTTTCTTCCCCTCAACCTTCTCCTGCTGGGCGTGGCCTTTGCCCTTAGAAGAATTTGAGGATCCCGCCTTAGAGTCTTTCACCACCCGAAAATCCACCAAGGCATCGGCAGCCGCGATTGCACCAACCACGTCCTTCACATTCTGCCTCCATAACTCCATTTGAGCCCATGGTTGTAACCCGGATAGGAAATTGAAGAGCTTGTCCTCATCTGACATATTCTCAATATCCAACATTAGAGAACTAAAAGATTTTACATAATTTCTTACCGATCCATCCTGCTTTAGCTTCTTCAAGGCATCCCTCGCGAGCCAAGAAGTATTCATGGGAAGGAACTGATCCTTGAGCTCCTTCTTCCTTTGTGCCCACGTTTCCATGGGAATTCTACTCGCGCTGATCTCCGCAGAGGTCCTCGTCCTCCGCCAGAGCTTGGCATCCCCATCTAAGTACATGGCTATCACATTGACCTTTTCAGCATCGAATAGCCTAGCAGCCACAAAGTACTACTCCATATCCCACAAGAAATTCTCCAACACCTTGGCGTCCTGTACCCCTTCGAACACCCTAAGTTCACGGACCTTCACAGAAGAAAGTTGCGGTGCGGAGCTTTCACCTCGCTCGACATCTATTGTTGCAACAACACGCCTCAGCATATTGATCTCGAACTGGGACTCCTCTTATGCTTTCAGCTCATCATCCATCTGATGTTGCAATTGTTGGATCCTTGCCTCCAACATCTCGAAACAAGTATTGTGAGAAGTGACTTCTTCCTCCCCTTGAGGAATAGTTCCAAAGAGTGCCTCCACTCTAGACACACGTTCAGTCAAGTTGCCTACAACCATTTTGAACTTTGGCTCTGATACCAGTTAATACAAAGGTCACCTTTGGGACTCAAACTTTCACCGAAGTCTATCACCAACACCCTTTGCACGGCAATCTCACTTAGACCCGTTTAAGTAAGACCTAGCCCTCAACGAACCCTCGAAGTGTTTACCTCGCACACACTCAAAAAAACAATACTAAGAAAGCAATAAGAACAAAGGGAACAAGGAAACTCAGAGATACTGTCAAACAACCAACTTTATAAACTTTCCCTCAAAAAAATACAAAGAATGCTCTCTCTGACCAAGTGAGAAGAGTAGAGCTCGAATGAGCTATATATTGGCATTATAACTTGCCTTCCAAGTTACATTTAGAATCACACTATATCTGAACTGCCTAAGATCGTGCTAGATCACGTCTATCCTTATCCTTATCAAATTACATTACGTGTACCAATTAGATGACACCCCGTCTAAATAAGACTCTAACTGATAAAATAAGATAACAACAAGATAGAGTTTACATTCAACTAGGAAACTAATATCCGTGTCCTCGAAGAACTCCACTGTCCTCAAATGTTTAGTTCCACTGTAACTCTAACTCCCAGTCATCACCACATCATCCAAGATCTCCGCACAATCTCTATCCGCTGACAATACGGTGTGATCTCGCCGAAGCCCATGTAGCACATTGGCCTAATCCAATGCTTCCCACAGTAAGTCCATTAGTCGTGGTCCATTCATCTGAGCGTGGCTAAGTCCTTTGTTCATCAAGTCCTAGCCTGGGCCGAGTCAATCTCCACAAGGTCGGAGACTCTACCAAAATTCGTACCAAATCCGATCCCACTCGCCCACGTTTTCCTTAGTGTTTTTACATGCCTCCCTTATGCGTGAATCCAGCTAACCTTCCACCTAAGGCCTTCCATAAAGGTAGTTGAGAAATGCTCCGAAACTTAGGGGTCTAAGCCCTACAATGGAAGGAGGTAATCGCGCTATGCCTTTGATGAACCATAATCACCAACCACAACTAATTGATGGTGCCACTTCCAATGATATTCATTTGAGCACTGAATATGAGAAGTTGTTGGCTGATATTCAATGAAAATCTAAGACACAACATGATTTTGGGTGCAATTTTAGTTTTCCTAACCAAGTTGAAAAAGATAACGAAACCTTTCAAGAATTATGGGATTCTCTATTCAATCCATTTCCAGAAACGACTGAAGTGGATTCAATTTCACAGAGTCTGAAACTTCAGGACTAGAAATGATAGATTTCATTGATAGTTTTTTTTTTTTTTGACAGTATTTGTATATTCTTAACACTTTTTTTGAAAGCTTAATCATCTTATAATTGTCTGTTTCAGGAATAGAATCTTGAGAAAATTGAAAGTGAGGAATGTTAGTTACTAATTCATTAATCTAATAATAGACTCAAGTTTCTGTCTTTTTTATTTATGAGTGAAGCATATAATATAATAAAGAGAAGATCATGTTTCTCAGGCTTAGGTCTATGGTGAGAATATAATATAAGAATTTGCTACCTTAGGCCGTGAATGCAGGCTCATACAAATATTATTGGAATGTCCTATGTCTTCATTAAGTATATATATAAAGGACGAGTTGGGATGAACGACCACGCAATCCATCCCAACCGTCCATTTAATCTCACGGCTAATATTTATTTCTCATCTCTCTTATGTATCTCACACACAGACACTCTCGAATGTTCTCCCTTTTCACCAGAAACAGGCACAGCAACGATCTCCCTCTCTCAAACCTAGCCTCTGCTGCAACGCCACCTTCGGCATCATCATCATCCCTACCATCATATGTGATGGATCTTTCTTTCTCCCTCTCTCAAACCCAAATCGTTAACCGCACACAGCAAATGCATTTGGGTTCTTTAGTCCTTCAGTTCCAAGTCTAAGGAATAGGATTAAGCCTTCAGTAGGCTTTCCTAGATCTGGGTTTTGTTCCATTGATGGAATCTCCAAGAGGGTGTTGTGCTCCAGCAAGGTTGAAGGCGCAGATAAGCTTTCCCCTTCCCAGTCGCGAGCGCCTAGGTTAGTGTTTTAGCGATTTAATCATTTTGGATCGTGCTCTTGGTTCTATCTTGTTGTTCGTTCGGTCTTTAATCATTAACAAGTTTCTTCCTTGATCCTCTCTGGCTTGGTTTAGTTTCATTTCTTTGTCGGATTGTTTGCTCCTTTTGTTTCTCCCTCTCTCCCTCGGCAAATTCTGGACTGTTGTAGAAAGTTTGTGACTTTTTAAATTAAATTTTCAGGGATTGTTGTTGTGTGAAAAAGATGGGATTTTTTGGGGGTTAACTTTGGGAAAGCTAAAGAGAGGTTCGAGTTTGGCTGGGGAGAGTGGAATTGGTGATGGAGGTGATGCGTACGGAATTCTTTCGAGAGGTATGTATGTTTTTCCCAATTGTGTTTGGTTAATTCTGTTGTAGAAAGTTTGTGACTTTTTAAATTATTTTTCAGGGATTGTTGTTGTATGAAAAGATGGGACTTTTTTGGGGTTAACTTTGGGATCGAGTTCTGAAAATGGGGAGCCATCGTACCTTTTGTTATGTAAATTTAGCTTCATAGTTGACGAGCTCGTCGAATTATTCCATAAAGATGGTTATTTTAAATTTTGACGTTAAATGTTTGTCCGAATATTTTCTATAAATTTATGGAAATAAAAATTTAGGTTAGCCGAAAGGGTCTTTGGATGCTCTTCTGTTTCATTTTTTCGCCAAAAATTGATAATCTGGGGGTGGCGGTTCTGTTCTATTTCGTTTTTCACGAACCAAATGGTGCATTTTTGTGGCTGCCCTTTTGTCACCAATTTTAGGATTTTTTTTGTTTCATTGAATAACTGTTCCCATATCTTGAAGTTACAATTTTGACCCGTTATGTTCAATTTGATGCGCCAAAAGGCCGTTTTCCCTCCACCATCCTTAACCTACTTTCAGACAGTTTTTACTAAAATCTCTTTGACATTCCTTGATTTCTCCATTATGACAAGTGACTAACTTTTGGCTTCATTTTCAGGAGCATACATATGAGCAATGGACAGAGCCAGCAATTTTGTATTCATAAGCTGTATTTTACAATAGATAATACATTTTCTGAGACTGCACCATGCCGTTTGAGATAATGGATCATAGGGATGGTACAGCATCCTCCCATTTCTTTGATGACGTTCTTTTTCCTACTGAGGTATATTAGTCCATCCCAATTCGTTTTTCATATTTTTAGGTTCCTGTTGAGACAAGTGTTTCCGCCTTTTGTTTCTGTCTAAAAGTAGTTTGGTTGTGTGGGCAGAGACAAGTTGGGTTCTGGAAACATCATTCAATGCCTAGTCACCAAGGTGAGTGCCACTGGGCATGCTTACTTTTGGGCTAGTTCTCTACCTTGATCATTAAGTTCGTTTTGTTAGTGGGCTGTGACAATGTGGCTCTAAATGGTGCCAAATGGAAGAACTTTGAATTTATTTTTATGTTAGGCATAATGGTTAAGATAGTGAAGACGACTTCTCAAATTAATTGATCTGAGCTTGACAATTTAGTTTCCCTGGGGTAGTAGATCTGTGGTGAATTGGTGATATGAGTACCATTTCCGTAGCATGTCTCTTCCTTAATACTTCTGAACATCAAGCTTCAAAAGTGAGATATAAACTTTCACCTTGATTCTTTGTTTTTGTGTTGCATATTTCTTTTGAACTATTCCCAGATTTTTATGCTTTTTGCAGTTATTTGTATGATGCTTCTAGAAACTTTTTGTGTAAATCATTTTAAAAATATCATTTTGTTTCTAATGAAAACAGATGGAATGGTTCTAACTCATGGTAGGAAGTTGGTTGCTTCACCTTTGGACTCAATTTCAGTAACTGGGTCAACATTAATTGATCGCTCAGAAGTGCCACAATCAATTCTTGGTGAAAATCAGAAAGAAAAATTACAGATTGATGAAATGAGGGGCAGTGCATACAAAACTGCAAGTAATTCTGTGGATCATCACTCAGAGTCCTGGTCAAGTTTGTCTGGACAACATGCATCATATAGTTTGGGAAGAACTATGGCTGATTATAGTTGCACTCAGTGGGAGAGCAGTCTATTCTCAAGTTCATTATCTGATGTATTTGGTAGAAAGTGTAAGGCTCTTTTTCCAAATATGAGATTGTCACATTTGAATTGTGATTTCCTTGTCATATTCTCAGTGAGGCTACATATGGCAGACTAAAACATACATTTGAATTAGTTATAACTTACAATTCCTTGGCAAATTTTTATGCATGCCAATCAACACGGCACATAGTATTCCTTCAATTCCTTTGTCACTATTTTTTAATCCTATCTCTTCATCCCTTGCACCTCATTATTTATTAAAATTTGAGAGTAATTATATGTTGTTTCTATAACTAGAGGACTGACAATACATTCTGCCAAATTATGCAGTGGGATTGGGGACTGATGTTCAATCTTATCAACCTGTTAAAACTGTTCGATCTCAGCAGAAGGAAGAAGAACAGTTTGGATCTCTTGAAGAAATTGAGGCACAAACTATCAGTGATCTTCTTCCTGCGGAAGATAGTCTGTTTTCTGGGGTGACTGATGAGTTGGGCCATAATATTTCTGTATATAATCGTGATGATTTGGAAGATTTTGATATGTTTAGCAGTGTTGGTGGCATGGAATTGGAAGGGGATGAAAGCTCAAGTGTGCGCCAACGGAAATGTGCTTTAATTGGAATGGTTGCCAATGGCAGAGGGTTTCTTAGTGGCTCAGTTGTTAATGGGCATCTTTCCAAATCAGTTTTTATCAGGGATATCAATAATAAAGCTGAAGATTCTGATCTGAAGGATCTTGTTGAGGTGCATGTTATTCCATACTCTTCTACAATTTACCTCCATCTGCTGAGTCAATGAACCTGTTTTATTTTGCAAGCTTGATTAACATTTATTTTTTGTTCTCAGGGATATGGAGATAAAAAGACAGCCCAAAGTGCTCGGGGATCACTTCCGCCGAGGTCTACGAAAGTTGACCTACATCATTCTTTTCAAAATGTACATCTTGGGTTTTAGCAGTGCCGTTATTGGTTTCCTTCGCGTGTTTGTTGTGGACTATTTTATTTATATAATTCTGCCTTTTGTCTTTGATTTTAACTTTGGGCTATTTGGCTTTGCTTCTATATCAGGAGAATCTACTGTGGAAGGATACAAACCAGGGCATTCTAGTGATTTACAACCTTGATCCTTCTGTTTCAGATGACGAGCTTCGCCACATTTTTGGTGCTTATGGAGAAATTAAACAAGTAAGAGGTTTAGTGACACCATTTTGTTTCAAGTTTATAATGGGTAAAAGAAATTCCAATTTATAATTATTATGTGTTATTTGCAGGTCCACAAAGGCCCACACACTCATCAGAAATTTATTGAATATTGTGATGTTAGAGCTGCGGAAACAGCCCTTTCTGCATTAAATAGGACTGACGTTGCTGGGAAGCAGATCAAGCTTGAACTAGGCTATCCATTTGGATCTAAATGGTACTGTAAAATTACACTAGTGACTCTATTTGGTAATGGTGCTGCAAGTGAAAATTGGTTTTTAGTTGGGCTTTGTTGGTTTTTACTTCATGGGCTTCTCAACTGTTCTTTATTCTATAAAAATATTCTTTGTGCTTGATGTCTTTTTGACTTTATAGCTTGTATCTTTGTTATGACTTTTGATTTCACTCTCTATTCCTTATTTTACCTCTGTGTTGCTTAAAAACTGATCAGAATTCTTTTGCAGTTTGGAGCACGGGGAATGCAATCTATGTCAAAGCCCTGTTGAAGATTTTTCCTCAAAGCGAATGGGTATGATACTTTTTTTCAGAGCCTTCATTGTGAATGAGCTCAAGTTGTTTCACATATCTCAAAATTTTTCTGTCCTTGTAATAAATCTTTGCCTGCAGTATTTTCTCCTGGTGTAATTCAATCCAGCAGCATGGATAATAGATCTACTCAGGTTTTACGTTCTGCTGTCCAGTCTCCTGTTGCTGCATTCATGGAGGCTCATCAGGGTTCTAGTGTGCCTAACAACTTGCCATTTCCAGCAACATTTGCATCTGTTGGCAAACAAATCAACCTTCATCAAACAAATCACTCCTTGGATGAAATGAAATTTGGTGCGCAACGCATGCTAAATGTCCATCCTCATTCCCTCCCAGAGTATCATGACAGTTTGGCAAATGGTTTCGCATACAGCTCTTCAAGTGGTATTGGAGGCATGGCTAGCAGTGTCGGTTCGAAAATGACAGAAGGGATCAACAACAGAAACATTGGAGGCATGGGCTTAAATGGGCAACTCTTTGAGATTAGTGGAGGAGGTAAAGACAGATGATTATGATTTTCTATGTGCTTCATTTTATGCACCTCTTTTAATCGTTATATCAGGAGGAAAGATATAGTGGCCCTAATGCCAATGTTAAAATGCATTATTATGCATTTCATGTATCTCCTTTAAGCCCAATATCAGTTATGAAACATGACTTGCTCTAAAGTCGTTAGTGATTATATGCCAAATGGTATAATTCTATAGGAAACACAAAATATGAACTTAATATTATGTTTTATTAGTATTCGTTTGCAACCGATACATTTCCCTTGTTTACAATTCACATTTATTGCTGCATTTCTACTGACATTATCAGATATGCACATGTGTTTGGGTGTGATTACTATTGGTATTGATATCTAGAATGCGAGGATCAATCAACTTACAGGTTGATTGGCTTGGTAATATATTGATCTGCCTATTCAAATAAGAATTCACTGTGATGGCAGGGGGTAGATGGTTAGTAATGAAACGTGATACAGCAAGGCATGAAAGCAATCATTAAAAGAATATTAGAATTGTTTTTGGGTTTTGATTTGGGGTGCTCAAAATGAACTCTCTGTCATCTTTCTCATTTGACAATAACATTTGGTATTGACATTCAAGTTGATGCCCTCATTTTTATGTTGTTTTTGTTGTCACTGATTTTTTAATAAATGATACTTCTCTTTAGCTTTTGGATCTTCTGGAAATGGAAGTCTTACTCTTCCTGGGCATCAGTACATGTGGAACGGTGCCAACTCAAACCAGCAGCATCATTCAAATCACTTGATTTGGCAGAACTCATCAACATTTACTAATGGTGTTCATACTCATCAGTTTCCACGTATGACTGGATTTCCTAGAGCACCTCCGATAATGTTGAATGTGGCACATGCACAACACCATGTTGGATCTGCACCATCTGTGAATCCCTCCTTGTGGGACATGCGACATGCTTATTCAGGAGAGTCTCCTGAAGCTTCTAGTTTTCATCTGGGTTCTCTTGGAAGTTTAGGTTTTCCTGGTAGCTCTCCACCACATCCTATGGAAATTGCATCCCGCAACATGTTCTCCCATGTTGGTGGAAATGGGCTGGACATGACTAAAAACACTGGTCTGCACACTCAGCAGATTCGTCATATTTTCCCTGGGCGTAACCCAATGATTTCAAGTCCAACCTCTTTTGATTCTTCTAATGAACGCATGAGAAATCTCTCCCACCGGAGAGTTGAATCAAATTCAAATAATTCAGATAAGAAGCAGTTCGAACTTGACATTGACCGTATTATACGTGGTGAAGATAACCGAACAACATTAATGATAAAAAATATTCCTAACAAGTAAGTAAAATCCTCCTGGCCTTATCTGCCATTTCCTGTGTATATTACGGATCTTCACAGCCTTTAAGTTATGCTATCTCTTGAAGTTTTGTCAAACTTGATTCATGAATTCTCAACTGTTTTATGACTCTCAGTTGTTAGGCGGTCTGATAAAGAACTCATTATCTGTATGTACTGTGATACTGGATGGGAAGTTTCCTTTTCATGTTATTTCCCTCTCTAAAAGCATGGTTCTTTAATTCATTAGTACCATTTGGAAATCATATTTCAGAAAAATCTAATTGCTTGAGACTATCATGGTCTTTTGGTGTGGTATCCAATTTGACCAGGTTTTCATCATAGTCCTTTCACTACAGAAGGGTGGTAGTAAAGTACTAAAGTTTCCATAAAAGTATTATTTTGTGGTCACCAATTATTCAGACGTCTAATTACTGATTTTGGACATTCTGCTTCTCTGCTCTTTGGCCTCCCTTATAAATTATAATTTCCATCTGTTGACTTTTGGTTTGTGTAGATACACATCCAAGATGCTACTGGCTGCAATTGATGAGCATTGTCGAGGAACTTACGATTTTCTTTATCTTCCAATTGACTTCAAGGCAAGTAACTTTTTGGGGGATCAACCTTTCTCACTTTGGTGTCTCTTTCTTGTTTTTCCTTCAATTTTTTGGTGAAGTTGTTCAGGTGTCTGGGCTATTGCTGCTACTCATTTAATGCCCTTCATGCGTACTTATATACACTTATTAACCATCATTATCCAATTTATTCCACTGACAAATATTGATTAAACAGAATAAGTGTAACGTGGGATATGCATTTGTGAACATGATCGATCCTCAACAGATCATTCCATTTTACAAGGTACGGTTGAGGCTTTAGTCAATTGAATTGTTCCATTTTATTCTTCTCTGTGACAAAATATCATATCCTCTTTCCATCTTTGTCCATTCAGAATACAAAAGTCAACATGATAAGAAAATCTCCTTTTCAGGCTTTTAATGGAAAAAAATGGGAGAAGTTTAACAGTGAGAAGGTGGCATCTCTTGCTTATGCTAGGATTCAAGGGAAGGCTGCTCTTATTGCCCATTTCCAGAATTCAAGCTTGATGAATGAGGACAAACGCTGTCGCCCAATACTCTTCCATACAGATGGTCCAAATGCTGGTGATCCAGTAAGATGTTTGCAGTTTCCTTCTGATAATTTCAAAGAATTTCCTTTGTGAATCTGGTTTTTCATGCCATTTACATTTCTTCATAATTTACTGAAGCAAAATTGTCTCTGCCACGCAGGAGCCCTTCCCTATGGGTGCAAATGTTAGACCAAGATTGGTTAAGTCTCGAACAAATGGCAGTGAGGAGAACCACCCTTCAACATTGGCCGGTGGGGAGGACTCTTCCAATGCGACAGACTCATCATCAGGTGGCGATTGAGCAATCTGCTCTCCACCTGACACTAACTATATAAACCTCTACAGCATTGAACAAATGCATCCACCCCGACTATGGGTGGCCTGACAAATCTGTTTTTGGCTATAGAGAAGCACTTTTTGATGAATCACATTTGGAGCCAAGTGAGTTGCTTCCAGGTCTTTTTTATTCCTCAAGAAGTTCTGCTACCTTTTTTCCACTTATGAGTGTAGAGAAAATGGCTTAATGAAGGCTGAAAGTTTTGGATTGTCATGACTGAACAGAATTATGTACAGAAGTTCTCTCCAACTATGCATGACTTGATCGGTGATTGATCTGCACTTCGGTTTCAATTTTGTATCTTATTTCTTCCTTTTTTGGTCTCTTACTACGATTTTTTGAGTCATTTGCTGGTTCTGTTTCTGATCCTACGCCTGGATGCCCTTTCTCAAGGAAGAACAGCGATACATTTTCATTGTAACGTCCCGGTTGTAGAAATTTTGAAGTGCTCATATGCTGTCAATGAAATAACGTTTCTTGCCATTATTTTATTCTCATTCCTTGTCAATGCTCATACTTCCGAGCTTTACTTTGTTTGCTTGATGTTAAGCTAACAAAACCCATCTTGCTACTTGCCATTGCCATCCTTAACTAAAGAAAAGTTACCATTTTTGGACTTTACATGTGATGTGTATGAATCCGTTTACTATCATTTGCCATTTTAGTATGATCGAAGGCCCAAAGACATTGTCCTAACAAATCCTTCTTTGTTATTTTGTTGGGTTATGCTCAGGATATTTGATGTATGAACTTTTGTGATTCTTATGTCCCTATAAATAATTATAAAAGGCCTTTAAAAATGATTAGATTACAGTCAGAAGACAGATTTCCATGAACTTGTTTTGTTATTATTGTTATTATTATTTTGATTAAAATAAACTGTCGAAACAGATTACGATACAAGTTTGGAGAAACAGATCTTCGACATATCCTCAAATAGAATACGTTGGCACCCGATAGATGAAATATCAAAATAGATTATACTAACATCAAAATGTTCAGTCTGGGTGGCCAGCTAGTCGGTACATCTGATGTTCTCTTGGTAGACATGTCGAACAACAAACCAGTTCTGGGTGAACATTTCGTGAATGCTCGCTACAATAGGGTTGAGCAGCTGTGTACGGTTGGTCGAGGAAGAGATGGTCGTGTGCATTACAAGCGAATCCACTTCCAGTTCTATGCAGCGGAAGCCCAGGCTCTAGACAAGCGAGAGGTCTGTAAAAACTCCTCAAAGTTTGGCGAACATTGGAGCGCACTATGGTCTGTTTCTGACATGGTCATGTACTTACGCTGCGTATGGTTGCTGTCTCTTGTATGCAGAGACGGAACAGAACAAAAATTTGGGGACGGAACAGAACAAAAATTGGAGACAGTGAGATGTTTGGTTGTGAAGGACAAAACAGATCAAACTGTCTTCGTCTCGAGGACAGAAATGTGTTTGGTTGTAGTTAACAAAACATAAAAACAGTATCAATGACTAAATTACTCCTGCAGTATAATATGATTGGAAATATGTAATTCATTGATTATTTTAAAACGAATGATTTGTATTAGTAAAAAAGTT
>JANITX010000007.1:68081162-68093520 GCA_027564395.1 Erythroxylum ulei
ATTAATTGGGTGTCCGCATGCTTGAATTATTAATTAAAACAGCTTGAATTGAGGAAGCCGTGAATGAAGTCACTAAAAAAAACATTACACACCCATTCCCATTAATTTAGCTAGCAGCAACAATGATTAGATTCAAAAAGTTTATAGTAAGGTTATAAGCACATGGAAGCATTGCTTTAGTTCTGTATTTCTGTCTCAATGTTGTTGATTAAGAAGATTAGTAAGTTAAAAGAAAAGGAAAAGCAGTTGGTGATTTGGTGCCAATGAACCCTACTTAAATTATTCAGATGAATCAAGACACCTAAAAGGTTGTAGCCAAATGAACCCTACTTAAATTATTCAGATGAATCAAGACACCTAAAAGGTTGTAGCCAATTGGTTTTGTTTTGTACCATCACAATTACCACATCCTTGCAATTGTTTATATATTAAACTTGAGCTAGAGTTTTGTCTCCCGCAATAAACCTACTCGATTTGAGTAAAGATTAATCTAGGTGTAAATGATTTAAAGGTATTTTTTTATAATTGGGATCTTCTTAAAGTACCTCGTAAAAAGTAAAAAAAAAATTTATAATTTAATGTCCTTTAAAAATGACAATATTTTGCTAAATGGGCATGTATAACCTTTTATTTTTATTAAATAGGAAGTCAAGCAATTAAAGAAAATTATTAAAGATTCCTGACAAGAAAAGCCAATATTGCAAATTAATGCTCGGAAAGTCACTGAAGATTCCTGACAAAGAAAAGCCAATCTTGCAAATTAATGCTCCAAAAAGCAATCTTAATCGATGAGATAGAAAGACAAAGATTTCATTGTGTATGTAGTAGCACATAATTTAAACCCTCATAAAGACATTAGATGTATTATAACATAATTGGGATTGAGATATCTTATGGGGTCATTCTCAGAGGGAAGGAAATCGTTTAACAGATTTCTTTACTGAACGAGGAAGCAGAAATTGACAAGAATTTTAAGAATAGTTATCACCGCATTCAGATCTCTTGTTAAATTTACTGTTGATGCTTCACGAGTGTACTTTTTGAGAGAATGATTTTTCTTGTTTCTTTATTTTAGTGTTTGCTTTCTAATTTTTCGATGTACTAAAAAATAAAAATTAAAATATTTAAAAATATTAGATAATAATTATAAATTAGAAAATTTGAAAAAGTAAAATAAATAAATATCTCAGTTAAAATAATTTTCAAAATTTATCATAACAAAATTAATTTATAATTAAATAAAATTTAATAATCTATTTTATAATTTTGAAATTATTTAAGAGCGTATCTAAAATAGATGAATTGATGTTAAAATGTCAAGAAGTAGACCCGCGTGATTTTGGAAGGTTCAATAATACGTAATTTTACATCCAACTAACAAAAAGATTACTCAAATGAAATTTTATCTTAGACTTATCTAACAAAAAAATATAATCCAAACTTAGTTAATTACCATTCAAGTTCCCGGAAATTCTTTAATAGGTATTTTATAATTAAGGTTGAGACAAAGATACCGTCATTATTTTCTTTACGTTTTGAGCTTTCTTCAACGTCGTTGAAGCGCGTTGAATTGTCATAAGCCCGCAGTGAACGTTTGTTTTAACTCCTAACAGGCCCTAACCAATCTCATCAAGCCAGCACAACATTCAGGGGCTCAAAAGTAGTTTCATACTAACGTAAGAGTACTTACGGAATATCCACCCAATATCTAATGCCAGCTTGCGAGTTCCCATAGGTAGAATGACAAACAAAAAGTAGACTGCTCCGCATCAGATCCAAGCCTGTACCAACTTTTTTAAGACCGAACTGCCAAACGAAGACGCGCTTTTCTACAAACGGGTTTTTTTAAGTAAGGTAAATTCTCTTCTTCCGCTTGGAAAAAAGAGTCGAAATTTAAAAGGAGTCTTTTGACGGACCACAAATGTGTTTGGTATTAGCTGCTTTTATATATATATATATATGTATGTGTTTGTATGTATACGCTCTGTTTTGGACGTTGCTCTGTTTGGATTTTGATTGATTGATGTTTTGAGAGCTAAGAAGCTGCGTCGCTGCTTTTAGAATCGAGTGAAATGGGGAACTGTTGCTCCGACGCCGCCGGCGGTAGAGCCGCCGTCGGCGGTACTGCACTCGCTGCTTCCGGCAACACTACCAACGAAGCCGTCGATTACTTTCTCAAGGCTCACGGCGTTCGTAGCTGCTCCGCTCAGATCGAGGTCTTCTATCTATGCTTCTATGTCCCTGTTTATGTATGATTTTCAGTTATTCTAATTTTGTACTGCCTAGAGCATGTTTCGGGGTTTGACTCGGTAGAATTTGAATCTGTACCTGTTATGAATCTGGAGAAGTTAAGGTAGCTTGCTTGGAGAGTGTAGTGTGCGTAAAATCAAGATCGTGGTGCTTCTAGGAGTAGCATTTTGGTTACTAAGTGCTTTTCATGTTGTAGTGTTTGAATGCATCTAGTGCTTAGCTTTAAATTGCCTTTAGGTACTTGAAGTCAAATTTCGGTTTCGTTTACTGTTTACTTGATCAAGAAACATGGTTTTTGATTCGTGTGATATAGTTTTTCAAATCAATAGCTTAGCTCAAAATTAGTATTGCCTTCTGCCAAGCTTCATTAAGAGGGTTGAGTTGTTGCGTGCTGTAACAAATGTTATATTCTGTTTAAGCTTATCTCGTTGTTCATTATTGAATTTGACTTTGAATGCGAATACAAGATTTTGATTGTTTAATTTGCTCTTCGAGTCTTCAGTATTAACTGCTTTGTTTGGGAACTGTGGCTATGCAGTTATCCTTTTCTGCTACAAACTTACGTGACCGGGACGTACTTTCCAAGGTTCGTCTCCCGTGCTTTTTTATATATTCAAAACAGTTATCCGATTTCCATTTGTAGCTTAATAGAGCATGGGCGAAATACATTACGGGTCAATCAAAACTGCATTATGGGCTTGGAACTTTTGATTCTTCAATATGAAGCTCCCTTTTAAAAGAGGCATTAAAGTCCAGAATTTTCTGTGTCTTACCACTTCATGTTTGTTTAGTTGTTTCTTATCTTCTGCAGTGACAGTGTTTATTAAATTGGGAACTTAATGTTGAATTCTGACAAGATTTGGCTGAGATAATTGGAGATGTTGTGCATAACATGTAACTACAGATATATTTGGAAGAGCCATCCATCTGTTTGTAATTGTATAGGTTTTAAAATTTTTTATATTACATCATTTCATTAAAAAAAATTTCCATCACTTCATATCAGATTTTATGGTTGCTTGTGTTTCATATATGATTATCTTGAAGTTGCACTGCCAGTGAACATAACAGCATGTCTATTCAATTAGTTTAATCTATATACTAGGTATTAGGGGATATGTGTATCTTATTTTCATGCTTCTCAATACTTACTGTTAATGAAATCATCTTTAGAGTGATCCTCTGGTCGTTGTTTACACAAAAGCTAAAGATGGAACTCTTACTGAAGTTTTCCGCTCGGAAGTGGTTCTCAATTCATTAAATCCTACGTGGATTTTAAAACATACTCTTATGTACCAGTTTCAAGTTTATCAGATGTTATTGTAAGTCTACATTTTCTAGTTCTTCACATTTCTCCAGTAAGTTTGCACCCTTTGCTCATTGTTGTGCAATACGTTACATTTACTGCAGATTTCGTGTGTACGACGTTGACTCTCAATTTCACAATGTAGATGTAAAGGTATGTTCTTACTGCTATGGACTTCTGTCCCTTCCCTCTTGTTGTGTTACTTTATTATAAATTTCTTTCATTTTTTATTTTATGTCGATGTATTTATTATAAATTGTTTCATTTTTATTTTATGTCAATGTATGTCATCTTATAATCTACCAACAAAAGTTGAGGCATATATTTTACTGTGACTATACCAATCAAAATCAACAATAAAGCATTTAATTTTCTTGCTTGGTCCAGTCTATTTGCGCTTCATTTTCTTTCGAAGTTGATAATCAAAATCAAGAAATATGAGATGTGAAATTATATTAATGAATATTACAACCTCCGTATGAATTTGAGCTGCAATTATTTTATGCCTTTTCTGTTACTATTTAATTGCCATCAATGTAACTGTTGCATATTTTTAGGAAATGAATAGTTTTTATTGAATGTGGAAAATGTTTCATCCTCACAAGTTAGTTATGACTAAACAATCAATTTAATGAATGCAGATGCTTAAGCTTGAAGAGCAACAGTTTCTTGGCGAAGCATCTTGTGCATTGCCTCAGGTATAAAATGAAGACGTCTTTTTATTCCTTTATTGTTGTACCATTATAGATTGACAACCACCATTCTTAGTGTCCTAACACCCTTGCACTAGTGCCTAATGTTATGAACTACACATGCAACAACTAAATAATCTGATAGGCTTTTGAATACGTATCACTATGAATATTAAGCTAGTTTCATCTTTCTGTCTGTGCAGATTGTTATTAAACCAGATCGGACGCTGACCTTGCCTCTCGTACGTAGAGAAGATTCTACTTTATCAAGTCACCACGGACATTGTGGTCAATTTATTGTACATGCAGAGGAATTGATTAACTCAAAAACTACAACAGAATTGATATTGAGGTGTTCAGATCTGGAGCACATGGATCTCTTCTCCAGAATTGTATGCACTACTGGGTTGTTATTATTCTTTCTTTAATTAAATACGTTATGAGGAACTAGATATGTTACTTGTTTTTTTGTCCTTTTTTTGCATGAAGGATCCTTTTTTGGTTATCTCAAAAACTGTTGAGAGAGGGCCACCCATACCTGTGTGCAAAACAGAAGTGCTAAAGAATGATTACAACCCCGCATGGAAACCAGTGTTTTTGAACATGCAACAAGTGGGAAGCAAGGTAAGGTTTGTCTTCATCTGGGCTCAGGTGGCAACTGTTATGAATCTTACATCCATCTATGGATCTAATCTTTGCTTCTTACATCCAATTTTTAATATGCTGTCCTATTCTTTGTTGGTTCGAGCTAGTTTCCTAGCATGTTTGACTTTCTTTCTCATCTGAGGAGCATACTATCTATAAAGGGATCTGCTGTAGTTGGAGCATTTTTAGTTTTGATGTGTCTAATAATAGGCAACGATCAGTAGAGTTCAGTAATTTCACTATACGCTGAAATAGATATTTTTACTGATTATTATTTTCCAGAAATGTTTTATACTCTTATGTAATCTGCAGGAGAGTCCACTAATCATAGAGTGCTTCAACTTCAATAGCAATGGAAAACATGATTTGATTGGGTATATGCTGGTTTCCTTTTGATCTTCCTTTCATCCTTCTCTCCCCATGTCTATACACCTCATGACAGTGGTCTCTGTTATTCAATTGTCAGAAAAATTCAAAAATCTCTGACAGACCTTGAAAATCTTCACTCGAAGGGGGGAGGTGGCAATCTGTTTTTACCCACTTTTGCTGGGCCAAATCAACAAAACAAGGTTTTTCTATTAGTTAATTGGTTTAATAACTACATTTCTATTTTCAGCTTCAAAATTCTGAGTTTACTTGATTCATTGCAGGTACTAAAAAGCCAGCTGTGTGTAGACAAATTCTCTGAAAGCAACCAACATACTTTTTTGGATTACCAGAGAGCAGGATTTGAACTGAGCTTCATGGTGGCTATTGATTTTACTGGTACCTCATTTAGTTTTTGCTACAGGATTGACCAGTTGTACATCAAATTGAAACCAAAAGAGCTTTTTGAAAGTTAGGAATACCACATGGGCCTTAGTGTGATTAATCCCGATAATCATTAATGAGAAATGATCGAACACATTAAAGTTTCTCTAATATCTTCTTAATTTTTTCATATCATTTTCAGCTTCAAATGGAAATCCTCGCCTTCCTGATTCCTTGCATTACATTGATCACTCAGGACGGCTAAATGAATATCAACGGGTGAATAATTACCGTCCATCGCTATTCTTTTTCTTTTTATTTATCTGGTACCATCCAATTAAAAGGCCAAAATTTTCAGGCAATTGAAGAAGTTGGAGAGGTCTTGCAGTTCTATGATTCTGACAAGCGCTTTTATGCTTGGGGATTTGGAGCCCGGCCTATTGATGGTCCAGTTAATCATTGTTTCAATTTGAGCGGAAGCATGAATGACTGTGAGGTGAGTGTTCCATCAATTTGCTTTGTTCACCCCATGATTTTCCCTCTTTACTCACAGATCGCCCATTGAGATGCATAAGTTTCTCTCTCTCAGGTTGAAGGAGTCCAAGGAATTATGATGGCATATTCCATTGCCCTCTACAATGTTTCTCTGGCTGGGCCAACACTTTTTGGACCAGTGATCAATCGAGCTGCACAAATTGCCGGCCATTCTCTTGCAAATGGAGCAAGGAAATACTATATCTTGTTAATAATTACGGTATCATTCTTTCAAGAATTGCCAAATTTTGTTCCATCAAGTGCTTGTAACTTTAGTCATCGTGCTGTTTCAAAGACCTAAACTACCACTTCTTTGAAATCCAAATAGACCTTTTAGTATTTGATTGTTGTAGGATGGAGTTGTTACTGATTTACAAGAAACAAAAGATGCCATAGTGGAAGCGTCTGACCTACCACTATCTATCCTCATTGTTGGGGTTGGAGGAGCTGACTTCAAAGAAATGGAGGTACCTCTTTCACTTTCGTACCTTTTTCGAAAATGTCAAAAGTCCGATTACCGGAATAATGATAGTTTTGATTAGAAACCTGATTATTTCTTGAAGAGCTCCAGTTTCTGAACTTTGGCTATTGATCCACAGATTTTAGATGCTGATAAAGGAGAGAGACTGGAAACCTTATCTGGACGTGTTGCTTCACGTGATATAGTTCACTTTGTACCATTCCGAGACGTTCAAAGTAAGTGTATCAAACTTTGTAATCAACCAGAATCCAATGTTTTTTGTTTGGTGGTCATAAACTTCATATTTGCAGGTGGAGAAATTTCTGTTGTTCAAGGACTTCTAGCAGAACTACCAACCCAGTTTTTAACCTACATGCGATCCCGAAACATTCAACCAAATATATAATCACGTAAACAAGTGTACATATGGCAATTTATTTTCTCCTGTGCTTTGGAATGAGTTGTCCGTCTTGTCCAGGTAGCCAAATACCTGCTGGTGGTAACAAAGCCAATATCATGTTGTCAGTATAGGTTATATGCACGATCTCCACGCTTCTACCATTTAACGATAGCTCATTTCCGACGGCTGGAAAAGTTTTTCAGAGACCTCCAGCTTTGCGTAGTTACTTTTACTACTCTCGAGTGACCGTGCGATGAATCAAGCAAGGCGCCTATCACAGATGCACCGGCACTAAACATGTAAATGACAAATTGCCAAGTCAATCGAAGCGAGTTTGTCTTGCAAAGGTGAAGTAAGGACAAAAGATACAGTGTAATGGCCATTGTTCTCAAATTTGATTTCATAAAATCTCTGTGGGACGAATTTTGTAATTGTTTTGTCAGTTTGGAACTTGTCTATAATCCCATCTCCCGTTCTTTTCGACAGTGAAACAGAGCTATTTGGTTATGAATTTGACAAAAATGGGAAACTTTTAAGATGACGGTTTTATGAAGTGCTTATTTATTTGTTTCACTTTCAATTCATCTCATCAAATGCTAAAAACATTACGCCTTTTGTTTCACTACGTTTTACAACTATCTCACATACGGAATGCGTGAGAAAATGGGGCGGCTGGTCTAAGATAAGCGTTGGCCAAACATCTGTTTTGATGCCAAGGTCCTGTTTTATTTGTTAGACAAAAATAGTCTTTCTATGCCATGAGCAATGAAGTCAGCTTCAGTGGAGAATGATCAAGTCAATGTTTCTGCCACTATCAATTTGAAAGAAGATGGCTACCGACCAGATCGGATTATTGAAAACGATTGTCGTTTATTTTTTCTGGCATGTGTGTGAATAGCCATAATGCCTATTTTAGTCATTCAACCCTAAGTTTGTAACCAATAATCAATAATCCTTCCTCCATTCTCTTAGAAAAATTACATGCGCATAATTTATTTGAGATTTGTAATCATTCACTAACTTCTTTTTTTCGTGCTTTTGTTCATATCTCTTATTTACATAAAAAGCCTAATAAGTCTATTCAGATTTTGTAGACTCGGTCAATCCCTATCGGAAGAGAATCACATATTATTCTGGAGATAATTTCATCATAAATAGTAAAAAAAATATTGTTATAAAATAAAATTTTCCTTAATAATAATGACCAAGCAATTGAAATCTAAGAATTTTTTTTAATCATGTTTGTTTCATATTTCAGCAAAAACATAGGAAAAAAACTGTTAATACATACAATGGAATATGTTACAAATTTAATTGGTAATTTAACTTGAATCATTATTAAAATATTTATGACTATAAAAAATAATGTAAAAATTAGAAAAGACACCTAAAAGATTAAATTAAAAACAGGGCTGCAATTAAGCATTAGAAGAAAGTTTTGCTGATTAATTGTGGTCGTGGTCGTCGCTGTTATTATCAAGATTATTATTATTATTACTTTTCTTATTCTTATTCTTATTATTATTTCTCTCTCTATTGATGAGTCATTTGGAAATGGCGTCTTTGCTGGATCTCCTCAGACTTCGAGTATCTGTGAAATTTTTGTTGGGTATTGTTGTTATTATGAGATTACTTTTCTTATTATTTTGATTTTGATTTTTTTCTTTCTCTTCTTGTGGGTCATTTGAAAACAGTCTCTCTACCATTTAGGAATAATAAAGTTGTCTATTGCTAGATATCTTTAGACCCAAAATATCATCGTAATTTCTACTCGGTGTTGTTGTTATTTAAAATATTACACTCTTAAAACTATATATGGTTTGATACGGTAAATTTTGCAATTGTATTCATCAATTTCAATGTTTGAATGTTAATCTTTCGATAAACTTTGATTGTCATCTAAAGGGTGAAGAGATCATTATTTATTACATCATAATTATTATTATGAAATTGTTGACGGTAAGAATATATATATTTACAAAAGTTATAATAAATTAAAGTAAAGAGCCTCTAATATAAATTGAATAGTGAACTTTCGACACGTAAAATTTGGATAGAAGAACATAAGACTTTGGTAAAAAATATAAAAGGATATGCACGAATCACTTTTTGCAATAGACGAAAAGCTTTTGATACAAATATGAAAAAGCTCAGAGATTTCATACTGATTTAACATAAAAGAGTACACTGAATGAAGGATGAAGTTTTTGATATGCATTCTTGATGTGCCAACAGTTTAAAGTATTATTCGAAGCTTGCAGTGAACACTTCTTCAAGTTCACACCAAGGCCCATCCCTCTTTTTCTTTGGTCTTTCCTTCTTATTCTCTTCACTCGTACCATATACTCCACTTCTTTGATCTTCACGTGTGTAAAAACCTAGTTAAGTTCTTTCATGAGTGATTCCTAGCTTTTGCATGCCTGTTTAGGAAGGAAAGTTTGAGTAATTTCAATATTACACTTAACAACTTACAAGGTGGATCGAAGGCATGGGAAGAGGCCCTTTTCATCCGATGAACCGGAGACGAAAGAGGAAGATCACATCTTCCCAGTCTACTCAGCTCGGTCTCAATATGACATGAACGTTATGGTTTCAGCCCTAGCTCAGGTTATCGGTAGCAACACCAATAACCCAGATCAGGTTTTGCAAGATTCATCATCTTCATCTACACCTACACAGCAAACCAACACCCCAGAGCCTGAACAGGCTCAACCCATCCAAGATCAAGGTATATAGTATTCATCCTGATTAGCGCTTGCAGTTATTAGTTAGCAGATCCAAGTTACAACTTCTTTGTTTCGATAAACATCATATGTCTGATGTGATAATGGTTTGATGAACTAGCAACCATGACTTTTGTGTTCCATCTTTTGACTTCCTATTGTCGTTTATTTGAATTGCAGGTAACTATGGATACCAAAAGTGATGCTAATCGCAGTAATATGTAAAATACTGATTGTCTCCTACGTTTCTCTTTGTTTCCAAGTGCAACCCTAAGTTCATAGATCCCCTTTTAAATAGATTATCTTCCACCTTGGGCTTTGATCTAGGGTTACACTTACACTTCATTTCAAGCTCCCAAATGCCAAACCAACCTTAATGCTTTTGATTTTGTTCCACAATCTTTCTCTAGCCGTTTGTTCAATACTTCAAAGTGCAATCTTACGAGAAAAAAATAGAATGGAATATGGACATCTTACTTATAAATGTTCAGCCTATATTTGTCGCTGACAACTAAAAAATCCATGTATTTCTTGGTTGATTCTTGAAGGGAATACCAGGAGAAGACATTATAGAGGAGTCAGGCAACGTCCATGGGGGAAATGGGCGTCAGAGATTCGAGATCCAAAGAAAGCTGCTCGTGTATGGCTTGGAACTTTCGACACAGCGGAGGCTGCAGCACTTGCTTATGATGAAGCTGCACTTAGGTTCAAAGGAAGCAAAGCCAAGCTCAACTTCCCTGAAAGAGTTCAAGGAAGAAGTGAATTAGGCTACTTGACCACTTGTCAGGATTTGCATGCACAAGGACCCGCGAATCCAATTGCTTCTCTCCCTCCTCCACAAGCATATGAACCATACGCCAATCTCTTTCAACATCAGCAGGTTTTCCCAGGTGGAGACTATGGAATGCACTATGCATTACCAGGTTCTTACAGTAGAGAACCGTTTCTGCAACGGACTTCATCAACAACATCTTCTTCTTCTTCGTCAAGGTCTTCTCAACATCTGCCTTATCCACCGGAACTTGTAGGACTTCCATTTCATCTGTCTGGAAGTTCTTATCCTGGTTCTGATAATCCTATGAATAGTAGGAACTTTGATCCGAGAAACCCGGGATCATAATTTACCCAAAAACTTGTTGTGCTTCTCCTTTCAGTTGCTTTAATTTCCATACTCTCCATGTTTTCTTTTCCTTTGTGTTGCTTACTTGCATCCAAGTTGAACATGTATCCCTGAAAAAGGGTTATTAAGTGCTATGTATTTCGTAATTTTGTTTATACGAAAAGGATTATCTCTTAGTAGTTCAGTTTTTGTCAAATGAACAACATCAAACTGAATGGTTTTCAAAGAAAACATGAAACTTATATGTAAATAAGTCATAAGAAGGAAATGATAATCTTAGAACAGATTACAAATTATCTTTTTCTTTCCTATCGACACCTATAGTATATCCAAGGTACGTCAACGTAACTCGACTATAAGCAAACCTCTTCTTCAGTCAGCTATACTATATCCAAATGTAAAAGTCTGCTTATAAATAGCTCCCGTCTTCTTCGTTTCTACTTCCTCTCTGAGCAAAAACCGACCGAGTTGTGGTACCGCAACATCATATCTAGTCGTACGTTGTAGGAGGAGGCTATGTACTTGGTAAAAACATAACACCAAAGTCGCTGTCTTGCATGCATGCATGCTTATGCACACCATGTATACACCATTCATGTCGCGATTCGAAGGTAATGTTCACACCGTCCATCCCTCCAGGCGTGGAGTCGTGGTTCTTCTAGTAAAGAAAACTAAAGGGTAGTCGAAAACGGAGAACTTGATACGTCTGTTGCTTTCAAAAGATCATATATATATAATATAGTACGTAAAAGACTCCATTTTTTGCAGAATACATTGAAACAGTCATTTGGTCAATAGACCCATTGATCATGTGCTTCCATGGTGAATGAGACAGAACAGCAGACGGGAACACGTAGGGTTTGAGACATCAAATGTACAGTTCATGTGTAACTCGGGCACTCCAAAGGATGCAAATTGTCATGGAATTCGGCGATAGTGGCCAAAAGTAGACAAAACTAACGGTGGAAAGCGTACAGTTATTAGAAAGACAAAAGGTTGACTTACGCGTCGTTAGCGTTTGCTTCTTGTAGCAATTTTTGACACGTTTCGTATAAGTCATGAGTCTGATCTGATCTTATATTATATAGACTCGGACAAGTCTCCAGTCTGATTTGTTCCACGTCTACCAAACTTGGATCGTTTGAAAGAGTCGGGGGATAATTTTATATTATAAATAGTATTGTTTAAAATTTTTTTTATTGTATCATATAAAATATGTCTGATTCATTTATATGCTAAATCGTTCAAATTTCAGTTTAAGTATTTTGTTTTGTCTTATTTATTTAATAAAATAATATTACCTTTATTAATATCATATTTATCAATGTTTTAAAAACCGGACCGGACATTGAACCGGTTGAAAGAAAGGTTTAAGGTTTAGAGGTTCAGCCGGTAGTGAACCGCTATCAAACCGGAATATAATAAATAAGATGAAAATTTTATAAGAATAAATAAAAATAAAATATTTTATTGAAATG
>JANITX010000007.1:68136678-68163203 GCA_027564395.1 Erythroxylum ulei
CCTGAATCAGAATCGAAGTACAAACTGTTGGAAGGGTTGATTCAAAGGACAAAACAGGAGGGATTTGTGCCTGTAACAGTTTTGGTGATGATACATGTTTCCGAATAGGAAAAGAAGGAATCATCACAGTGAAAACTTGGCGTTGCCGTGGAACAGAGACTGGGGTCTCGAGGAATCTTAAAGTATGCTATGACTGTTATTATTGCAAGGGATCGGATGCATTTTCACCAGTTAGAAGTTGGTCTATGTTCTTATCTCCAGAAGGCATGGAAGTTGAACGGGAACTGTTCAGATAGTTGACAAGCGAGGTAACCGTGGGAGATGGGCCAAGTTGTTCAAAGATATATGCAGCCTGAGATTCATTACTTTTGGTACGTTTCTTAGATACTTTGAAAGAAGAGTTGTAAGCTTTTGTTGTTCTTCATTTATAGGAGATCGCTTATAAAGCTATGTATTTATGCTTGACATATAAATGAACCCCATGTTGGGTAGGAACCTTCTTGTTCTTCTTAACATTTACAACTCATGGGTCACAGTATGGACCTGGTAAAAGCTTCTGATTGCTACTAATGGAAGTTTGTGATCATGCTTCATGGATTGGTACTAATGGAAGTTGGCCTCCATATATCTCCGGGATTTGGCTTTCCTCAATATCTTCTAGAAAAGTTGATTTCAGGAGTTTGTCCTCCACAAATACTATCTACAACATCACAAAGAGAATAGGTCATTAATTCTTTCTTGAAAAAATTTAAAGAACAAGATTGCACAGTTTACATCAGGAGGCATTGGAAAAATCTTCTGGAAATTACCTTTTCCCTGGTGTTTTTGTCAATGAAAGGGTACACTACTTTCCACACCTTCATAAAGAAGTACGGTGCATGCACAATTTACATCTTTCCTAGTCTTTCAGGATAGTAATCCTGCGAAAATTCAGACATCAGAAATCATTGTCCATTCTACAGGAGGAAATTGCAGTCCTATGCAGCAGATAATTCATATTGACATATAAATTCACTTAGAACTCTCTTTTACTTCTAACATCTCTGCTCATCTCGGGTCTAAATTTGTCATTCGTCGTCGAGGGAACTAGTCTAAGCATCAGCGTGCTAACGTTGGAACAGCCTCTAACATTATTTTGCCGAAATCAGATGATGAAACCGACAGGCCTGGACCTGAAACTGGCAGGCCTGCACAACATCAATACGTTTTACAGTACCTGCACAATCGACAAAGCTGCCAGATATCCACGGATATCGCTGTTAGCATATCCCCAACCTCTCAAGTCCCCTATGGAAACAAACTTCTCCTGGTTTGGTGGTGTCCTGATAGATAGTAATGAATCGATCCAGTACATGTCATATTGCAGCCCAAAAAAAAAAAAACAGTTTCTTGCATTTGTTTGGGTTTTGACGTGATCAAAATTACCTTGCACACGCTTTGTCGAGACCAAAGACAACAAAACCTGGAAATTAAACATTCTAATCAATTGCTATGAACTTTTGGTAGTATAAGAAGAAATGTTTTTTAAAAGGTGATTTAAGTACGCTTGAATTCATCTACGCCTGCTTTGTTTTGAAAGTGTCTTGCTCCAAGAACAACTATGATGGGTCGTCCCTTCTTATCCGATCCTTGCAGGAACATCTTGTTCTGTGCAATCTCATTTTGGATCTCTGATGGAGAAAATGGTCCATTTGGAACAAATTCCTGTCTCCATTTTCGGTACTTGGAAAACATAGCCGAAGCTTTTTCTACGTCGAGATCACGAGCTCGCAGAAATCTTCTGATTACTGTACCATCCACATCCTGAGCATCCAATTCCAACATCATTGAAAAGCCAATAAGTAAACAGTACAGAACATTGTCAGGAACAAAAAGAAGAACATCAGAAGCAGACCTTGGAAGAAGGATCCTCCTTTGCAACTAGGGCTCTCACGAGGCCTATTTTTCTCTGCTCAACCTCGTTCATTTCACTTTCATCTTGATCAAGTCCAGATTCTTTGTTTTGAGATGTAACTCTGCAGAACTCCATAGGATCACACTCCACCGTCTCTCAAAACACCTTTCACTTCCTGTCAATCACAGTTCACCTACTCTTTAACTAACACAAAACATTGAATGCAACAAACTTAATAAATGCATGCCATTTTTGTACACTCAGACGTCACACCACTAGTCCACCGAATCACTTCCATTTTATGCAGTTTCCTACCCCATACCAAAATTGATCTCGACATAAATGTCAAATTGTTATTGCCAATTCAAAGAGGGTAGAAACTCAGAATCCGCAGAGATGTGTACTAACTCCTGGTTTCGAATGCCTGCTTGCCTGTACCACAGGAAATCTTTGACCTTATCTTCACAAGGATCACAGTGTATTTTTATATAATCAGAACAGTCTCAATCAAATTATTTTCAGAATTTTAACCCTAAGATCCTTTTTACTAAAAATTGTGTACCAATTCTGTCTCATTTGATCCCAATTATTTATCTATGTAGGTCTCACATAAATAAATGGTTAAGATTAAATGGGACAGAGTTGGTACATAATTTTTGAGACAGAAGATCATGTCCCCTTTCTTTCACGACATCACCATATGAATTAATCTTCATTCAACATTTTCTAAAAATAAATCAAATATCTTAATTTCAAAGTTTTAAAAATCACGAATTTAAACCGTTAAGATAAGAAATTTAATGTTTAAAAAATTTAAAGGATATTAGATTAATCTGGCTAAAAACAACATGAAATTAAAAAATTTGAAATACGATCGAAAAAGATTATCCTTACCTATTAAAAAATTTAAAATTTTATTTAAAAAATTATTAAATAAAAATTAAATAATTAATTTTAATTTATATAAACTAATTAATAAATAAAAATTTATCGATTAATTAATAAATTAACCAATTTTTTATTAAAAATTTATTAAAATAAATTAAACCTAAAAGTTATTTATTTCCATGACGTCAATTAAGGAAGATTTGACGATTCCATACTTCCATTTATTGCTTGTACGTATAGTTTGTAGATGGCAGTGGAGGCTCTACACCCAACCTTCCACTTCGACACTCCATAAATGTTAGATGTAACTTTGTATGGACCGTACTGGAAGTTGATACACACAAATTATTTTGTAATAATCTTAACATATAAAAGGTTTTTTTAGTACAAATTAATATTTTAAAATTAAATTAAAAATTAAACCGACAAAAAATAAAATTTAAGGTTTAAAAAGTTCAATCAGCATTGTATTGTTATAAAATCAGTTAATGATTAAATAAAATTAAAAAATTTGAAACATAATTCAAAGAGACTGCCTTTATAAAAAATTTTAAAATTTAATTAAAAATGTTAAATAAAAATTAATTAATTAATTTTAACTTTTAAGAAATTGTTAATTTACAAAAATTGATGAATTAATTAATAAATTGAATTAAAAAGTTAAACACGGAGTAAAAAAAAATTGAAAAGTTCAAATTTTTAACAGTTGAATCAGTTGAATTTTTTAATTATCGGTAAAAATTATGAGATTAATTTAATGCCTAAATGGTCTTATTACCTCAATAATTTGATTCCCAATTAATAATGATAATGACTAATGAGTCAGCCAATTAATTGTATAGGTCGACAATAGGTAGGTTAACCTTTTTCAATTTAAAATATTAAAATGACGTCGTTTTCAATAAAATAAAGATTGAACCTTGGACAAGAAAATCAGGCCTAAGGCACTATCAACTAAAGTCTAACCCGTTAATTTTAGGTCGGATTTAGTTATCATTTTTGCTATCAAATAGATGTTGATATTTAAAAATATATAATTTATAAATAAAGTGTTATAATCGAATACAAACTATAATAGTTTCAATTCCTCATTAGTGGTTTAATATTAATTTATAGAAAAAAAATCTGAAATAAAAATTATTAAAAAATAAAACAAATTATTAATTAAACAAAAAGAAAAAAGTTCAATTATCAAAAGCAATGTTGACGCTACTTGCCCTTAGACCATTTAGGATACAGATCTTCTGTACCTCTTATTTTGTACCTATTCAGTACCTTCTTAATCTCAATCATTCAATGCAATAAATTAAATGGATGAGATAAAAATGGAATAGATTAGGAGGTACAGAAGATCTGCCCCGATCATCGGCAACACCTTTTTTCTTTTTTCTTTTTTTAATTTGACTTGATGGGGTTTATATAAGTTTAATATTTTATGAAATAATATATTTTATTTTAAAACATTTTAAGTTTAACCTAAAATTAAATTTACATGTGAAGGGTGAGTATAATTTAATTTAATTTTATAAAGAAAAAGTGAAGAAACGATAATTTTATATACATCACTAATCACTGACAAAATCCAATAAATGACGATGAGTGGGTAATCTAACAACCTAGTACGGATTTAAAAAAGTGATTAAGTTGAAACTACACAAACTAACTTACTTACCCTATCATTTAACTAATCCCTTGAATTTTCATTTTATATTTGTGGTTCAAATCCAACCAGCCTTTTTCACATGTTAAATTTAATCGAGTATGAGACGAGAAGAATGACGAGTAAAAGTATGGGAGATAAATAAAAGTTCTTAAGAGTAAAAATGAGAATTATGCCCGTGAGTCAAGAGAGTTAGAGAGGATTTTATTGTCTCGTCCATCATATTTGGACTTTACTTAAAATATACATAATTTCAATATGACTTTATGTAGTCGATAGTCTATTCCAAACGAATTATTTTGCAAATTTGATTTAACCAATTAGCCAATTTGGTGTCATAATTTTTTAGTGTGCCCTTTGAGTCTTTTTTTTGTTGATAAATAAATAGATCAAGAAAGGGATATGTATATCAAGAGTTTGCCTAAGAGCCAATCTCTAAACAAAACCAAAAGGAATAGCCTAACCAATGGACATGCAGAGCCTTACAATATTGTTCCTTAAGCAACTAGCCTAAACATAGTTACCCACCAAGCTGATGTAAGAAGGAGCTTCTCAATCAGCTAACGCAGACATGTACTAACTGAGAATATAAATAAGGAGTTAATACTGCTAACAGCCAAGACCAGAAAAAAAAAAAAAAAAAAAAGTGTTCTGCGCTTGGCTGAAAGGAGAGGGATCTTCTAATTTCCCAACCTCTTCCATTTATCATACGCCTGCCCACGTGCACTGTAAGGGTAAGATCTTAATGTCGAGAGGACATTTTTAGGATAGAGCGTCTAAATTAGACTGAACAATCCAAGTTTAGCGGCGATGCTCCGATTTCTAAATCCAACCCAAGTTTACGAAAGATTTAGAGCGACGGTGGCATTTTCAACTCTGATGATCTTTAACAATTATAAAAATACGATGATGAAGATAGGCAGATGAGAGTTGGGATTGGGGAAGAAGCAAATGGGTTTTTACTTGCAAGTCATAGTTCCCTTAGCGTATGAGTAATTAAGGATATAAAAATATGATAATAAAGAGGACCAGATGTTCTGTCCATTTTTACTCTGTCTTATTCTGTCTCATAAAATCTCAGCTATTTATTTTGTGGGTTCCATGCGGGTCCTATATGGGTCCCATGCGAGATCCACATAAATAAACGGCTGAAATTTATTGGACACAATAAGACACCATAATATTGGACAGAAGATTTGGACTCATAATGAAGATACGCAGATGAGTGTTGACTCATCGGGAAGAATTTATCATAGCGTATGAGTAATATCACTAACGTTGTATATTACTGTACCTTTTTAAATTTTTTATATCAACAAAATTTACTTAATATTATTATTATTGTTTTTATTTCCGCCTGGTTGAATTTAAACAAATGATCGAAGGGATAATTTACTTTTATTTATATATTTCCATTTTTGTACATATATTATTTTTTACATATATTTAAATATTGGATTTTCATATTATTAATATATTATTAAATGTCAATATATATATATATATATTCGATATATAATATTTATATATATATTTCTATTCTATTAGATTGGAACATTCTATTTTTATATTTTATATTTATATTCTATATGCATAATCAATGTGAAGTCAGGGATGAGTGGAGTTACTCATATACAAGTATTGTTTCTTTCTGGCCTGGTTGGAGTTTACTCTTCTAAGGTTCTTTTCTGGTATGTATTGTTATCTTACTATTTATTGTTAATCTTTGAAATGTTTTATATGTATATTATTTTTGTATTGCCTTATCTATTTTTATTATTAATGTTACTATTGTTTCTATTTATTATTTAATTGTATTTATGTTTTCAGTTATTTTATTTATGTTTATTTGACTTATTTACTTAGTTATTTTTTTTATTATTTTTGTTTGACACATGTATGCATATCAAATTTTAATTTTGAAGTATCTTCATAACACATTGTATGTGGATTTATTTGAAATAATCTCTCTATTAGGTAAAAATAAGGTTATATACTATCAGACCTCCTTAAGTCCCGCACCTTAGTGAAACTTCAACTAGATGTTAATAGCTGTCTTTCTGATAATTTTTATCTATTATATATATATATAGAGAGAGAGAGAGAATATATGTAAAAAGTATATTAGAGTATATTTATATAAATAGAAAAAAATTAAAATAAATTCTTTTAAATAATTAATAGTAAAGAATGAGCAATAATAAAATGGAATAGATTGTCATAATTAAACAAATTATTAATTAAATAATTTGTAATTAAAATAATGTACTTAATTAAATTATGTTAAAAATTTGAGCCTACAACTTGGGTCGGTCTAATCCACTATCACCCAATGGCTAAGCATCGCGGCCATAAAAGAGAGAGCATAATTGTCTTGAATAATTCAAGACCAATGGCTCCAAGGATACACGTCAAATCTTTTGTTTCAGTTACTTTATTTCAATCTTATTCTTGTGGACACTGACGGTAATTGAACTTGGGACGCCTTTCAAGACTACCTCTTGATGGAGATCTGCAGGTTAGTAGCAGGTACCTTCCCCTCGAGGCCTTTCCTAAGACATGATAAGTTATGCTGGAGAATGTCCGATTTGAGTCATTTCACTATAGCTTCTGCTTACTCCTAGCTTATGGACTAAGCGGACACAGGGGATTATGGATTTTAGAAGGCCATCTGGCACTGGCCTGGCCCTAAACGAATTCGTTTCTTCCTATGGCTCCTTGCACAGGATCGGCTTCTTACAAATCAACATAGGGTGTGTCGACACCTTATTACGGACGGATCTTGTTATCACTGCGGTCTTGACGAGTACTCGCAACACATGAAGCGGGACTGTGTAAGAGCCCGCCAAGTGTGGAGTGCCTCTCCTTCGCACCTTATTACTCTTGAGTTCTTCACTCTGCCAATCCACCAATGGCTCGTTTCCAATCTCCGAACACACAAACGAGTGTTCGGTCCGGAGTGGTCGACTGTTTTTGGCACGACTTGTTGGTTCTTATGGGCTTGGCGTAATGGGTCCTTATTTGACGCTCATTTTATTTGGCCTGCCTCAACGACTGATGTTATTTTGTCTTTTGCAGATCAGATCCACCGGTCCACCGCAAGGCAACGCAGCACTGTTCCCCGACACCACACACGCCATGAGCAATTAATCGGCTGGTGCAAACCTCCTTTCGGGTGGGTCAAGTTGAACACAGATGGAGCGTGTAAACAATCTTCCTTTTCGGCTACAGCAGGCAGACTCCTCTGGGACAGTTTCGGCAATTGACTTGACGGTTTCATCCACAATCTCGACTGGTACTCTTCGGTGTCTGTGAAACTCTGGGAGTGTATACAGGGCTCACGCTTGCATGGAATCTCGGCTTTCTTCGGATTGAGCTGGAAGTAGATTCGGCAGTGGCCATTCAACTCATCTCTTCCTCGACCAGCCGGTCCATAATGTCATTGTTCAGGGTATTTATGAAACTGTTTACATGTAATTGGACGGTGGTCCATCGTCACATCTACCGTGAGAGTAATCGTTATGTGGACTGGTTAGTGAACTATGATGAGAATTTTGAGCTAGGACCCACTTTTTTTTATCGTCCACCTATTAGGTATTATGTACTTCTTTTAGAGGATATGCTGGGAATCTGTTTCCCTAAACTAGTCGTGTAATTAGTTATTCTCTCTAAAAAAAAAATCTTATCCATATATTTATATGAGGTTCACATAAATATGTGGATAAGATTTATTGGAACATGATATGAATACCATAACCGGAACAGGAGATCTAATCCTTTAAGGATAACACACTAATAACTTTCTATTTTTTTTGGAATTTTAGTAATTTACTATTAATTTTTCAAATTTTTAATTTAATAATTAAAATCAAAATATAAAAACAAATCAAAATATTATTTCTACTAAAGTAACTTATCTAATTAAATATAATGAAAATTTTTATCTATTAATTATATTAACAAAAATAAAATTTTAATTTGTTTAAATATCAAAAGATTATAATATCAACAACAATCCAATAAAGATTTTGCTGGGTATAATAGTACACAACCTTACCTCTAATTATTAGAAATGCTGTTTCTAAAGCAAAAAATAAAAAAAATAAAAAATAATTTAATTTTTGTTATAATTGCTAATCTTCACTTTTTTATAATAAATTAACTTGAAATCCACAGGTCAAAGGTTGAAGAAAATAGATTGCTTCTGGTTATGGACTGACATGGACTTACTATCAAACCTCCATTGTACAGTTAAGCAAATACAGTTTTAAATAATATATATGTTAAAGGCTTTTTAAAGAACATTGTTTCTTCCTCTCAAAATTTGCTTGGTCTTCGCTGTCGATACTGTTCTTTTTTTATTTCCTGATTTGCTTTAGAGTTGATTTAACAAAACCCATTTCTTGTGATCCCAAGAAAACTCCCCAACTACTTGATTTTGTGACGTTTCAACCAGAATCTACTCCTGCTAATCTTCGTTTCGTTGATAATAATCACACTTCTTCTAAGGGAAGTTCTTCAAGCTTCATTGTCTTTGTAACTCCTACTGTTTATTAGTGAAATTTCACCGATTTCTTCCATTTTCGTATTGGAAATGGAGATACGGAGATGGGTTTTTGTTGGGGTTATCTGCTTTGCTGTTTTAGTGACGAGGACTAGCTCCGTGGGGCTTGGCAGGAGTCAACCTACGGAGAGGATTTCAGGTGTGTTTTCATATTCATTTTCGATGCAGTTGTTTAATAGGTGATAAATGGATTTTTTGTTATGGGAATTTCTGGTCTTTAATGATGAAAAAAGTTTTAATCATTTGAAGTTAGGGTTTTGGCTAGTTAGCAGATGAGATTGTGTTGCATCGGATTTATAGGTTAGCTTATTTTAAGTTTTGGATCTGCTTGAGTACGTTTATTTGTATCTAAGAGAAGCTTTAAAGATGAACGCTCAGATGTTAAATTTATTGAGTTACTAGAATGGCCTTTTGAAATGTAAGTATTTAATAGGATAAGAGTTACAAGTGAACTCAGAGCACTGCTCTGAAAGGTATATGCAATCAAACAGACATCAAATGAGACTATTTATATCACAATGGGTATGTATTTTGATGTAATTTGGTGCGAGCTGCAGATTGACGTGGGTTACTTTTAGCTGAGATGCTTTTGCAGCTGTCTTTGCTGTGCTATTGAGGGCAAGTTTTGGGAAATGAATAATGTAATAATTTGTAGGATTGTCATTCATGCGAAAAGCTAAGTCACTGATCTAGATCTTGTCTCTTCGGTTGGCTTGGAGGTTGTGATGTCATTGGCTGTTTCAGGGCATAACACTTGTGATCGGTGATTTAGTCTAAAGCCTTTGGCTTCTATACTAGCTGGTGTAAAGTGGTTGGGATATATGATATAGACTTGAACCTACAGCCTATGGTAATACCAGCTTGAGACTAACTACTTGTAAATTGGAAAAAGGTGTTTATTTTGTGTCTCACTATTTTGATATCAAGAGAAAGTCGGAATTTAAAATGCTGAACTGTTTTGAAGCTTCATCTATGACAAAGAAAGGAGCGAAAGTTTTCTGTATTTAGCTACATAGGTTCTCCAAACATCTTTGTCTTGAACGTGAAGAAATGTAGAGGACATTTGATTTGGTTAAGCTGGAAAGAAATGGGATAAATAAAGGATCATTTTTGCCCTGTCAGTGAATGTCTGATATTATAAAACTGTCAGCTTCAATTTATGAGATTTTTAATGTCAATCTTATCCTGGCTGTAGGAAGTGCTGGTGATGTTTTGGAAGATGATCCTGTGGGAAGGTTGAAAGTTTTTGTTTACGAACTTCCAAGCAAATACAATAAGAAAATTCTGCAAAAGGACCCCAGATGCCTCAATCACATGTTTGCAGCTGAGATCTATATGCATCGCTTTCTCTTATCTAGCCCTGTTCGTACTCTCAATCCTGAGGAAGCTGATTGGTTTTATACTCCTGTATACACCACATGTGATTTGACACCAAATGGCTTACCTTTACCTTTTAAATCACCAAGAATGATGAGAAGTGCAATACAACTCATTTCTTCTAACTGGCCTTACTGGAACAGAACTGAAGGAGCAGATCACTTTTTCTTAGTGCCACATGACTTTGGAGCATGCTTCCATTACCAGGTGTGTGTTTATTTACTGTTTCTTCTTTTCTTCTCTGATCTTCTTAGATCCATGACCAAATCCTTTTGTACATTCTGAACGAACCAACCTGATTTATGCTTATTAGGTGTTGCTTACTTATATTCAGTTTTCTAATTTTGGTTGCGAGGGTCTTTGTGATGAGTTTCTACATTTCTTTTACAGGAGGAGAAGGCAATTGAAAGAGGGATTCTTCATTTGCTCCAACGTGCAACATTAGTGCAAACTTTTGGACAGCGGAATCATGTCTGCTTAAAGGAGGGCTCAATAACAATCCCTCCATATGCTCCTCCCCAGAAAATGCAAACACACCTGATTCCAGAGAAAACTCCTAGGTCTATCTTTGTTTACTTTCGCGGGCTGTTTTATGATGTGGGAAATGATCCTGAAGGTGGCTATTATGCAAGGTACTTATCATTTAGTTCATATGTTAAATAAGAATTCTTAGCTGTTCTTGTGTCTACCTTTATAGGATAAAGTCTCAACTATGCTTGGGACTGAAAGTCCTTGTTAGCAGAGAGCATTATGCTATAGATGTTGACCCTGAAAAATGTTAATCATGTTGGTGGAGTTATTTAATTTCTTTATGAAGCAGAAGATTTCTTGCTCTCGTCTTTTATAGGATGGTGAAGTTTTCTCTTGTTTTTTACAGAGGGGCTCGTGCGGCAGTGTGGGAAAACTTCAAGGACAATCCACTTTTCGACATTTCTACAGAACACCCATCAACTTACTATGAAGACATGCAGCGAGCTGTCTTCTGTTTGTGTCCACTTGGTTGGGCTCCATGGAGTCCCAGATTGGTTGAAGCTGTTATATTTGGTTGTATTCCTGTCATTATAGCGGACGACATTGTCTTGCCTTTTGCCGATGCAATCCCATGGGAAGAAATCGGAGTTTTTGTCGATGAGAAAGATGTTCCTAATCTGGACACAGTCCTCACTTCAATCCCACCTGAAGTAATATTGAGGAAGCAGAGATTGCTTGCAAATCCCTCGATGAAGCAGGCAATGCTTTTCCCACAACCAGCTCAACCAGGAGATGCTTTCCATCAAGTTCTGAATGGACTTGCACGCAAATTGCCTCATGACAGAAGTATTTACTTGAGGGCAGGTGAAAGGATCTTAAACTGGACTGCAGGTCCAGTTGGTGATCTGAAACCTTGGTAGAATGGATAAGCATGTTAGATTGTTACCTCTTGAAAAAGGTTTAGTATTGTTTTCTGTTCTGGTCAATAGATGTGGCTAATCAAGTTGCTGATTATATCAAAAGATGTAAATTGTGACTCTACCAGAATGTCTTGGATTATGCATTCCTTTTTGCAGGCTTAGGGTTGTGCCTTGCTATGCCATAGTGAAGAAACTTTGTAATGAGGACCAATAAAGAAGCTTATGGCAACTTATTATCAGGATTAATTACCATTTTCTGAATCAATGAAGTGTGTAACTGTCTGGTAACTTGGAACCCTGATAGGCAAACGAATTGTTTAATTTTTTTGAAGGATTAAATAAAAAAGCATATGAAAATGAGTTCTTTTTAGAAGTTTTGTTTGTAGCGCTGGCATCCTTGTTACGGTTGAATTACGAAAATACCCTTTTTTATACAATGTAAAGAAAAAATTGCGTGCAATTAATAATTTTAAAGATATTTTTTTAATAATTGAATTATAACATTGATCTTTAATTTTGTGCCGGCCAGGTCAAGTTGGACTTTGGCTTCTTCCCCAGTCCTTGACTTTTTTTTATAAGAAAGGAGCATGACAAGGACAAAAGGTATGCAAAAAAGTGGTTAAAACAGGGCCTATGTTGTGTGGGGAGTATGACAGCCACGCTTCCACATGTTCTAAGAATAGCCAAATACTACTCAACACTACATAACTCTACATGTCTCTCCCTCTTATCTCCTCATCTCCACCTTTTGTTTGACAAACAAAGACTGAGAAGAGGACCAAAGAGAAGCTGCTAGAAAAATGGCCCTGCGTGTACCAACCACAAGGCTTCATGCCACCAAATCTTCACCACCACCATCACCTCTTTTAGCTCCTACTGCCAATATTGTTGGCCTGAGAGCACCAATTGATCGTTTTGCCTTAAAGTCGTCTTTCTTTTCACCTTCACTTCACCTCTTGCTTGCTTCCACCACTCAGCACCAGGCTGTTGAATCTCCGTCTTCTGCTCCTAGATTTTCCATGCGTGTTGCTTCCAAGCAAGCTTATATATGTCGTGATTGCGGGTACTTTCTTGTTTGTTTCCAGTTTCTTGTGTCCAATTTATTATCTCGATGACTTAACTGAAATGTGGGAAGTTTTGGTATGTTTCTGACGATGCAGTTACATTTACAACGATAGGACTCCCTTCGAGAAGCTGCCTGACAAGTTTTTTTGCCCTGGTAATCACATAGTTTTATCACTTTCTAGGAGTTGATGTATATACTTGCAGAGAAATGAAGAGTACATTCTTGGTTCATGAAAACCACAAGCTGGTGTTTTTCTGTTCAGTCTTGATAAGCTATCTTATCCACAGTTGATGATTCCATTGGTTGATAGGCTAGCAATCTTATCATAAAGTACGGCAATTGCAGAAAGTTGTGAGATAAGACTAGAGAATGGGTTTGAGAGTTGGAAGTTGCAGAATGGGCTAGGCTAATTGCATGAAACGAACTTTTCTTTGCAGTATGTGGGGCTCCAAAACGAAGATTTAGGCCATATACACCTGCAGTGGCTAAAAATGCGAACCAGACAGATATTCGAAAAGCACGTAAAGCAGAGCTTCAGAGAGATCAAGCAATCGGGTAAGCTTAATTCTGTAATAAAAAATATCACTCATCTACTAGTTTAGTTATCTTATGTTTCACACTGCAAATTCAATCTTTTACAAGGTTAGTTAAACTTTGACAGGAAGGCATTACCAGTTGCCATAGTTGTTGGAGTGGTGGCTCTGGCTGCTTTATACTTCTACCTGAATAATACCTTCCAGGGTTAAGCTATAGATGATCCTCCTGCCTCTGAAGTGTAGAAACAGTGGTGCCACTTCTCTGCTTTTCACAAACTATTCCTGTAATCTTCTTCCGTCTTGGAACATCTATTCCTCTTTAGTTTGTAGAACACGAAAAGTAAGCTACTGATCATTTTCAATAACAAAAGAAAGAATTGTCTGATTCTCATTTTTATGCTTGGAATCACAAGGCGCCGATCTGACTTATGTTCAAAACTTACTCGTCGAGAATTAATTTCTAGTCTGATTAAAAGTCAAGAGATAGATCAGAGCGTGGAGTAGATAATTCAATTCTACTTACAAAATTGCAGTAGGATAGTTGTCATTTACATTGCAATACTCTCACGATCTCTAATGGGGGCAAGCAAATTTGTCTGCCCTCCCAGCTTCCATTACATTAGCAGATAATGCTCATCAATCGCAAAGCTAACTGGGTAAAGACCAAATTTATGGATAATATGAAGTTTGAAACTTTACACCCGATAGTTATTAACGACTAATCATTCTTGCAAGACGAGAGACCCCTCAATCCTTTTCTCCAAAGACTGTAGAGGAGGGTAATTCAAAGGTGAAAACATGTCATTGACGGTGGAGGTCGGAGCCGGCTTGAATTCGTAAGGACCTTCCTTCACTCCCCAGACCTGTGACCAGCAACACAAAACTTATCATCTTTTTTGTTCTTGCTCAGATAAGTAGATGTATATATATACCTTAAACGAGTAGAAAATAACCTGATTTCCATCCTCATCATAGCCCCTATCCCAGGTATGTACTTCATTGTTCTTTAAAATTGCAAGTTCTGAGGTGCAGTATGTTGCTCCATTCTGTCAGAAGATAAACAACAAAATGATAACAATGTGCTGTCTCCTCTCAAAAAGAAGCAGAACATTTGAACTACAGGATTCCTTAAAAACAGTCTTCAGTATGAAAAGGACATACCCATGAATTTGGGAATCCACCAGGCGGTGTAGAACCTTCGTATAAGCAGCGTTTTCCACGGTCACAGCGTTTAAGGTGAATAGTTGTCAGATGTTCTCCGATGTCCTGAACATATGTCAAAAAGTGAAATGTTGTTAAATTTAGCCAGCTAACATATGAACTGGACAATTTAGGTAGTTCAAGGAAAGAAAACAGGCTATTGCCAGCCAAAAACTTCGCCATAAATAGATTATCAAGTTCTGTTGGTGAGAATTACATAAAAACAAAACTTAGACAAATTTTATTGGCTTAACCATCAAAAGCTATGCAGTTTATTGACTAGTCTTGGAGAATTATGACATGAATGAATCCTGGAGTACCATCTGAATGGGCCTTAACAGTAATGCAATCTGCAAAAGTAACCAAGTAACTGCATATATAAATAATTTCTGTAATAAGACTTACTCCAATAACTTCTTCAGGCACCGGTCGCTGGTCCCTTGGTCGGTCACAGAAGTTCTTATACTCCTCTGCATCTCTAATGGCATATGTACTTACCTGCCCAGAAATTTTGTTAAATCAATGAAGCTCCATTACTTGAATACTGCCATACATGAGAATAAAAAGTAACTAAAAGAGAATAAGCATAGTATGATCTCCAGGTTTAGTATTAATACTGTGAACAAAAACATTTGAATTACTCCTCCATGTTCTCATTCAGCTCAAAATATTTGAAACTACTCTGGACCAAAATTGAAAAAGTCAATTTTATCAAACTACTTCCATTCAAAAAGTTTTTTTTTAAAAAAAATGCTAATCAAGTATTCAGATAACAGGTTATGTTAGGAGCATCATCAATATCGTGGTTACCCAAGTACCAAAAACTATGAAGTAAAAACATATCTCCAAATATGTAAACATTAAAACAAAGATAAATTTGCAATGTATTACTACAAACAGTTATGTTGCTCTACTCACTAGGAGCTCACCTCAACGTCGCACTTCAACTCCTTGGGGCAAGGCTTCACCATGTAAAACCTCTACAATAATAAGATATTTGAAGCTTTTAGTCACATGACATTTCAGAGGATTGAGAAGTAAGATGTCATAAGGTAATTAGTAGTCAAATTCACTCCTGGATGCAATAACCTTTATAGGGAACAGACTCCAGACGAACTCCCCGGCTAAAATGAAAAGAAAATTTTCAAATACAAATAACCAAAATTTAGTCAGAAGTTAGTTTCATTATTATGTAATAACTGGGAATGCCTTTAGAGTTGGCATTTATTCATGTTTAGACTAGCAGAACTGAGCAACGTATTACAACTTCATTCATTACCTGCCGAAAGGGCTTTTGAGGAGTCCTCCAGAATGCCTAACAAATTAAGGGAAAATAAAAAACTCTCAGCAATTTAAACCACACAACTGAATCTAACAGAACTTTTTAACCTAGTAGATCATACTAACTTGTTCAAAATATAAAACCTTTGAACCATCAACCATGTCAACCGCTGGGCAAGTAAGCATTCTGCAGATAATGTCGAGCTCACAGAGTTCAATAACTAACCAAATCTTGGCAAAAGTTTCAGCTTTTCACATTCAATTCAAAAACATATGGAGATTGGCAGAAGATCCGCAGAACTATTTTCTCCAGCTGAACTCGCCACTTATTGTTAACTTTCAAGATCAAAGTAGATAAATAAAGACAAAACAGAACAATTTAAGCAAAAAGGGTACCTAATATTGAAGTAATTATCAGGATCCCTAGAAGCTTGCTCCGCCGAGAACTATTCCCATCACCAAAAAGAAAAAGGATGGAATTAAAACAAAATTCAAGCAAAGGAAGATCATAAAAGGTAAGTAAGAAATGTTCAACCTTTTCACCGCTAAGAGATTGAGTAACGATTCGAGAATGATCCCAACGTGTAGTAGACTTAGTGAGTCGTTTCACGAGAATCGCACCTCCAATCAAAAACAGCGTCTTCACTACAAATCCCCGAGCTCGGCTCCACCCGTTTGATTCTGAATCATTTCCCATTCTTATCTTCACTTTTATATGCTTGCCCACATCAAGAAAACACCCGTCATTATCAGCACCACCGTAATCTTCAGTTGCGAGGAACTCGATATGAACCTTATGTTGGCACGCAAGTGTAGAATTGAGCAAGTGAAAGATTGAAACTTTGGTCGAAACAACTAACGATAAGTCTATGATTGGATTGAAGATAAGAGTAATTTCTCAGTTTGTTTTCTGAGTATGCAATTCTTCGACGGATACAGAGCTTCGGCCGCCACGTGGTGGGAGTGGGATTGGCGTCACGTCAGAGCTCTTTTCTTCTTTTGATTTCACGGCTCTCTGTCGTCCTTTCGTTTGACGTTGCACAATGACTTATCTACCCATCTGTATTCTCTCGTGCTCGCAAACTTGAAAATAATAATAATAATAAGAAATTATGGGTAGATTATTATTTCAAATAATTTGATTTTTTAAATAATATTATGTTAATTAAAATTTAAAAATAATATCATTTTAGTTTTTTTTAAACTAAAATAACATTATTTTAAGAGGATTTCGACTTACCACAAGTCACAAACAACCCTTATTATTCATATGTGCATCGATTAAAATGTCAAATAAACAAAATAAACCGTTAATTATGTTTTTAATAAATTATTTAATATATTTTAAATTAAATTAATAATTATATATTTTAAATTAATTACTTAACGAGTTAATAATTAAAAATCAAATACCAACCATTCATAAATTTTAAAATTTTAAGGAATAATTTATAAATTATTTAGGAAATGACAAGTATTCGTACATTTTCACAAGCAAATTGAATTATTAGATACCCTTAATGAATACTTTGAAAATATAAATGGAAAATATTCCAAAACAAATATACAATAAGAAGAAGGTGACATTCAATACGAGAAGTGAAAAAAGTAATTCTATATGATTTGATACCCCTCAAAAAAAAAATCTATGTGGTTTGATTAAATTTTAAGGAATAATTAGCCTTTTTCCCAAGCCCAAGTGAAAACATACATCTCAAATACAAATACCATAGAGATTCACAGTGCGAAAGAAGAGTACAAAGGCCTACAAACAGGACTCCTTTCAAGGCTTCACATATCCATCAGCCATTATTCGCACTATTATAACTAAGTAAATGGGATTAGAAAAGGGCCAAATTAATATCATTCAGCTATTCTTGGCATGTTACTCACATAACAGAAACTCCAGTTAACTGGCAGGAGAGCTACTGATTCCCACCTACAGGGCTGCCAGGACCTTTCTTGATATCATCCCAGCCTCTTACCCACTGTCGACCAGGTATGGCTCGTGTCTCAGGGGCAGAATGGCTATTGAGGTTGCTCATGATCTTGTTGTGCACCGCGGAGAACACCTATCATGAAAAGTCAGTCGCATAAGCATAAAATGAACATGGTTACAAGAGATAAGGTGAGTAACCAAACTGTAAGGCCATTTAAGCTTATCATATCTCACAGGATTTTTGCTAACTGCCTCAGGAGCTTGCTCCTGCCCAATTAACCATTTCCACAGATCTGGATTCTCCTGCATAAACAGAACATAACTCGGGGTATAAGATCATTGACCAGATCTCTTACTACCTCTCATAGAAAGCATTTTCTAATAGGATTTGGAAAGCAAAACCAGATGAATCTTTTTTTGGTACACCTGCTTTTACTCCAACATGACCTTGCACTTTGAATTAAACATGCAAAGAAATGAAAGAAAATTCTAGTGGAATTATTCAACAGTTACCAAGCACATCCCCTTTTGTTTGTTTGAAGTTTGAACTAGAGATTACAGATCTCTTATGAATATCAATGACAGTCATGATTCATCTTTAATGGTTACATATCCATGCAGATGAGTAGAAGTTAGAGCATGCTTCTGGTGACTTGTGTGTGGAATTGACCTAGCAACTAAGGTTAAATAACTGAGATCCTACCATCCATAATTGAAAGGAGGAGGAAAGCTTAAGCATTTGAATGCCCTCAAATAAGTAGATATCTTAGTAACTTCAATAGCACAGGCAAGTGATCATGGATATAGAATAGGTCACTCCAATCAGCTATATTGATCCAAAAGCTTCTAAAGCAAGTTTTGCATTAATGACCTTTTCACTTGCAAACAGAACAAAGAGCACTGGAAGGTCCAAACTTATAACCTCATAGTAAATATGTCGCATTTCGGGCTCGATCCAGAAAAGAACTTTGTTCTTCCACTCATACATAATACAACAAGAAGGACTCTGGTTAATATTTGTTTTGAGTACATTCTATCTAGTCGACCCATTACTAGTCAAACACCCAAAACCATATTCAACCATACAGTTAAAACAACATCATAAATTAACAATTCCATGTATCAGAATCCGTGAACTAGGGTAAGGGAATGCCTAGTTCTTTCTTGTAGTATGTATTGGTATTTCTATAAGATGTACTCTGTCCAAGACAATCTCAAACCTAAGTCTAAGTTAGGCGGAATTTCTGAATTCCTTTTCAGTTGTATATGTTTGAGTACAAAATCTCTTTATTCTGCTGTTCACACCTGTTCTATACATTCCATATCCGCATATGGAGTTAGATACATTTCTATGGGAATCAAAGACGAAATCAGAGAAGAAGATAATACCAAATCAAGGACATCAACAAGAGCTCGAATTCCATTCTTGTCCATGGAATAAATGTTCTCCTCTACCCATCTCCCCAGAATCAAGTCAAGTTCCAAAAACCCTCTCTGTTTGCTTCTATACAACAATCTGATCACAGTACCCCACAATAAAACACACAATTAACTCGACTAATATTAAAAAATCATAATGAAATTTCCGGGGAAACTAAAGCAAGCAGAAAACAAAGGGAAATAACCTATTAAATAAACGCCTCTTGCTCTCTTCGTTGGAGAGGTCAATCTCAAGCGACCCACCGTTTGTAGTTGAATAAAGTGATAAAAAGCCATATTGAGAAGTCAAAGGAGACTGTGTGTGAGTCGTCGACAGAGGTGAGAAGGAGGTCCGACTCGTCGGAGTAGAGGCAGCGGCGACAAAACGGTGGACATTCGCCAAAGCTCTTCTCCAGGTTGCCATTTTTCGCAATATTCACTTGTAAGGCTACGTGGGCTTTAATGGCGTTAAAAAGGTTATGGACACGTGTGGCTCTGTTTGATCCACGTGACATTTATGGTTTTCTTTTTTTTTTTCTCTCTTTTTCAAAAAAAACTGAATAAAAGATCTCGTCAGTTTAACCGAAACAAATTTTAACTTTTAAATTTTTTTTATCTTTTTTATCTAATTTATTTTAATAACTTTTATTATTAAAAATTAATTAATTAATTAGTTAATTGGTCATTAAAAATTATCAATTTATTAATTAATTGATAATTGTATAAATTAATAAGTCTTTATATACTAAAATTTATAAATAAATTAATCACTTTTTCAAATTATCTTAAAATTTTTCGAAAGTAAGACGATCTCTTTTAATCTTTTTTTAAATTTTTAAATTTTATTTATTCTTTAGCCAATTTTATAATAGGGCTATTGCGTGGAGGTAGAAAGTCTACGGGTCATGAACTGATTTTTCTGGAAAAGAAGCAATAACGGTATCTAAGAAATAAGTATCGGCTAACTCTGCGCTAATAACTACAATAAACTTTTTAACTTTAAGCCTTTTATTTTATCCTATTGATTAGATTTTTACAAATTAGGAAAGTAACGTGTGATTATTTTTTAATATTTTATTTATATTTCATTAAAAAGAATTATCAAAATATTTTTCAAAGCATATATTAAATTTTAATACATAAGATGAAAAACTTTAGTGCTTTAACTATTATGTAAGATGATTAATTTAATAATATTATTATTAGAAAAAATATTTTAAAAATAAAAAAAGATGAGGTAAGATTTTTTAGCTAACTTTTCTGGAATATTCTAAATTATAAATCAAATATAAAATCTATTTTAATCGTATAATAATACATACTATAATATTGTATATGAAAATGCGTTCTTGTTTATGATATTTTTAATATCGTTAATGACAAATTTAACTATGTTATAGCATTTAACATATTATAGTTACATAAATTTAAATTTTATCGTTAACAATGTTGATGTTTATATATTTTTGTAGGTCAATAGCCATATGTATTTTATAATTCATATTTTGTTCATTCAGATTTTCAAACCAATGATTAAAAATTTTAATCGGTTTGACCGATTTAATCATAAAAACCTTGAACATTTCAATTCTTCGGATCAATTTACTTTAATAAATTTTATTGTTCAAAATTGATCAATTCATTAATTAATCGATTATTTTTTATTAATTCGATCAGAGGTTCGTGATCAACTTAGATTCCGTCCAAATCAGTGGCGAAGAATCCCGCTTTTCATGCACATTTTGATGGCAGGTCTACAAATCAAAGGAATCCATATCCAGTAACAGCAGAATCAAAGCAAAACAAAGTCATGAATACTTATGGCTCTTTTCATAGGAAATTTCACTTTGCGCCAGCTGTCGACTTAACTAAAACTGTTAATCGTGTTTCTGAATCGAAAAAGTTTGGCACTGAATCAGATTTCGCTGCTGTCCACATGGAAAAGGAAAGCAACGTTATGGTTGTTGATGAAGTTTAAAAACAACCCCGCGACATTTCATATATTGGTACCAACCTCGATGAGATGAAAGGCAGTAGATACTCATCTTCTTTGACTTCAACCTCTAGCTCAACTGATTTAACAACGACAGGTCTTATTTAGGAGACTCGCCGATCGCCATGAATTGTATTGCCTGGAACTGCCGGGGTTTGGGCAACCCGCATGCAGTGAATGCTTTGAAAGATATTGTTTGAACCAATAAGCCTCATTTTCTTTTTCTTGATGAAACTCTTGTTACTTCTAGTAGGATGGAGGAATTACGTATTTTGTTAAAGTTTGATTGCTGTTTTTGTGTTGATTGGAATGGATGTAGTGGGGGTCTTGCGCTCATTTGGAATAGTAATAATAATGCTAATGTTTTGGGTTACTCGAGTAATCATATCGATATGGAGATTGTTCACTCTAATAATTTTAAATGGAGATTCACTGGTTTTTATGATTTCCCTAAAACTCACAGGAAGCGAAGTAGTTGGGAACTATTCAAAGCTAGCTCTCTTCGTTATAATTTACCTTGGGTTTGCACGGGAGACTTTAATAATCTTCTTTTTGTTAATGACAAGTTTGGTGGCCGGGATTACCCTGTTTCACTCATGGATGGGTTTTGCTCTTGTATTGCCGATTGTCGTTTACTCAAAGTACCTTTTGTGGGTTTTGGCTTTACCTGGGAACAGGGTAGGGGTTTGGATTCTCTGGTTATAGAGCGGTTGGATAGGGCTTTTGTCTTTACGGATTGGCTTACTTCCTTTCCTTTCCATAAACTCTATAATTTGGTAAGCTCTTATTCCAATCATAACCCCATTAAACTCTTTGCTAGCTCTGTGCTTTCGGTTAAAAGGGTCAGTCATTTTAAATTTGAGAATAAATGGTTACTTGAAAATGGTTTTATGGAGGTTGTGTCTGGCGCTTGGTCTCAGGGTCAGACCAATGGTGTGTTGGACAAAATTTCTGCCTGTAGTTCTGCTTTATCTGATTGGCAGAACTCACAGGAGCATAATTTTAAATATCGGATTGCTCTCTTAAAGAGAAGAATTGATGTTGTTCGACAGGCTCAGGCGGATGATGCGCTTATTGTGAGGCTTAAAATTGAGCTCTCGACCCTTCTTGCACAAGAGGTCGTTTACTGGAAACAAAGGTCAAATTTTTTTTAGCTCAAATATGGGGACTCCAATTCTAGATTCTTTCATGCTCAATCCTCTCGTAGAAAGCGGATTAATCATATTGAGTTTTTGGAGGATGATCATGGAAATGTTGTCTCGGATATGGATACTATGTGCTCTATTGTTATGGAATATTTCAATGACCTCTTTGCAGCTCCCTTAGCATCACCGAATATTGCAGAGTTCGATTGTATTACCCGGGTGGTGATGAACAGTGATAACGCTTCTCTTTTGGCCCCCTTTACTATGGAAGAGTTCAAGACAGTCGTATTTGAAATGTACCCCGACAAAGCTCCTGGCCCTGATGGTATAAACTCAACCTTTTTCCAAAAATGTTGGCATACAGTAGGAGCTGACAGTTTCTCTCAAAGTTGCATGTGGTTAGAGAATTGTGCTTTCCCTGACTCTCTGAACAATACTACTATTGTCCTCATTCCAAAAAAAGATAAGCTTAGTAGTATGAAAGATTTACGACCTATCGCTCTCTGTAATGTGATTTATAAAATCATAGCTAAGGTTATTGCCAACAGACTCAAGGTTCTTCTTCCTCTGATTATCTCTCCCTTGCAGTCAACTTTTGTTCCAAGTAGACTAATATCTGATAATATTATGGTTGCTTTTGAGATTGTTCATTATATGAAGAATAAAGGGAGGGGCTCTAGTGGTGATGTTGTGCTTAAAATGACATTAACAAGGCGTACGATAGAGTCGACTGGAGTTATCTGGAATTCATCCTGATAAAACTAGGTTTTGATGTTCGGTGGGTTAAATGGATCATGCTTTGTGTTTCCACCGTTCAGTACTTGGTTGCTTTTAATGACAAAATTGTGGGCCCTATCGTCCCTTATCGCGGACTTAGATAGGGAGATCCACTAAGTCCTTATCTCTTCATTTTATGTGCTGAAGAGTTACTTGCTCTCTTGAGGACGACTGAGTTGAGAGGCGACATTCACGGTATTACCATTTGCAGAGGGGCTCCCAGTGTTTCTCATCTGTTTTTCGCTGATGACAGCTTCTTTTTCTTTAAAGCTTCTTCGACTGAGTGCCGCAACATCAAGCAGATCCTCGACACGTATGAGAAAGCTTCGGGTCAAGCTATCAACTACCAAAAATAGGGGGTCATGTTTAGCTCAAATACGAAGGTTGAGGTGAAGCAGGATGCGATTTTGATTTTGGAGGTTTCAGATCCAATTGATCATGGCCGGTACCTGGGCCTTCCCTCTCTAATTGGGCGAAATAAAAAACAAATCTTTGCTTTCTTGAAGGATCGACTCAGTAAACGCATTCATAGCTGAAAAAATCATGCTTTCCAAGCCGGGCAAAGAGATTGTCCTCAAGACTATCGCTCAAGCTCTTCCTACGTTTTGTATGAGTGTCTTCCTCCTTCCAAAAGGTATTTGTGATGACTTAAACAAAATGATGAATTCTTTTTAGTGGGGGTCTTCATCAAGCAACAGATCTAAACTTCACTGGGCCAAATGGGAGAGACTCTGTGCTCCGAAGAAACTGGGCGGTACGGGTTTTCGTGATTTACATTGTTTTAATTGTGCGATTCTTTGTAAGCAAGGTTGGAGATTTTTGTCTCATCCGACTTTGCTGCCAAGTAAGTTGTTTAAAGCTAAATATTTCCCATATTGCAATTTCCTTAATGCTAAAGAAGGTCGAAACCCTAGTTTAATTTGGAGGAGCATTTTTTCGGCATAACATTTGCTGGGCAAAGGCGCTCGTTGGAGAGTGGGAGATGGAAAATCAATCTCAGTTTTCACGGATCCCTAGTTGAATCATGATGATGGTTTCTTTGTGCGCTCTGCTCCACTAACCGGTATGGAGAATATGAAGGTTAGTGATCTTTTTAATTCGGATAACTTCGGATGGGATTTTTCTTTTGTTAATGGCATTTTAGCACCGGCTGATGCTTCTCAAGTTTTCAAAATCCCCATTTCACCTTCACTGCCTCCTGATCATTTCTGCTGGCAATTTACTAGGGACGGGTTGTATAGTGTTAAATCGGGTTATAGGATTGCTACTGTTCTGAATTCTCCTCTCTCCTCTTATCTGATTGATAGCCACTAGAATTCTCTCTGGAATGTCCAGCTTCTCCCGAAAATAAAGGATTTCCTCTGGAGGCTATTGCGTGATTTTGTGCCCTACAAATAGAGACTTTTGGCTAAGGGTGTCACTCTTGATATCTCTTGTAATAGATGTGGTCTAGTTGAAACCATGGAGCATGTTTTGCTCTCTTGCTCCCAGGTTAGAAGAGTATGGAATGTTGCGGGTATCTCTTTACACGGTCATGACATTAAACGTTGTATCTCCTCGGTGTTAGTTGGTAATAACACTGTGTTGGGCCACCGGATTTTAGCTATTTGTTGGAGCCTTTGGTTCCATAGAAATCTGTTGTGCTGGGAGCAGAAGGATACTCATCTGAATGCCATTGTATCTTTTGCTGATGAATTTCTTGCAAACTGGAAAGAGGCAACTTGTGCTTTTAATCGAATACAATTGAATGGTAGCACCCTTCCTCGCTGTCTTTCTTGGAGCAAGCCTGAAGTGGGTTGGTTGAAATGTAATGTCGATGCTTCGGTTTCAAAAGGAAACAACAGATCGGGTTTTGGGGCTATTCTCGGGGATGATCATGCTCGGTTTGTAAAGGCTTTCTTTGGTCACATTCCTTGCTATGTAGATGCTTACCTTGCAGAAGCAATCTCCATCAAAGAAGCATTGGCTTGGCTTAAGGATCAACACCTGGATAGAATTATCATTGAGTCGGATTGTCTTGAAGCGATTAACCATATTAATAACTCATCCAGTAATTTGCTAGAGGTTGGTACAGTGTTTGCTGATGTCTCTCATTTAAGAACAACTTCCTCCATTTGTCCTTCCATTGGACTTCACGGAATGCTAATAAGGCTGCTCATTTGTTAGCAAAGGTCGCTTTATTACATGCAAACCGTTTCGAGTGGGATTCTATCCTAAGTAGTATTTTTTCTATTGTTCGTTGTGATTGTCCATCGCTTGTAATCAATTCAAAAGAAGCTTAGGTCTGGTTGTTATAGGGAAAAGCCTATTGGCTTTGGGTTTAATTGCTTCTTCTAGTTTTGGTTTTCTCGATATTTTAATGAGTTTGCTTGGCTTAAAAAAAATAAGTTCTTATAAACTAAAACAAATCAATTAATTTTCATTTAATAATCTTTATTTTTAATTAACCTTTAAATTTTTCGAATGATAAGGGCAATCTCTTACAATCATATTTCAAATTTTTAATTTCATTCAATCTTTAGTTGATTTTATGACAGTCTAATATTGGTTGAACCGTTTAAATCTTAAACATTTTCTTTTACCGGTTTAGCTCTTGGTCCTGTTTTAAAACATTGTTTAAAACAATTTATCGTTTTCCTTTTCACGAGTAGACTTCAGAGGTAGATTAAAAATTCGTATTATCAAGTTCTTAGGGAAATCAAAATGGACTTGATCAAGTCCAAAATCACTAAATAAAATTTATTTTGGTTTAAAATTTTTAAAAATCAAAATTTAAAACAATTAAATTCAATTAATTAAAATGATGTCTTTTGTTAATAAATAAATAAAATAATTAAATTTAAGATCAATTAATTGATCAAAAACTATATTTTTATTTTAAAATAAAATTCTAAATTCTAAACAACTTAACTTAACTTAACTAAACAGAATAATATTATTTTGTTTAAAGAGTTGAAAATCAATTACCATTCTTACTATAAGTTTGATTGTTTTTATTGTCCAAGCTTCCTATCATCAACCTTTACTTCTTTGGGAATATATCTGTTGGAATCCAACCGTGATCGAATCACGGGCGCAGCGGAAATTAAAATTTTACGGATTCTGAGCGGATCTCAATAATTGATTACACTTGAATAAAAAACAATATTGAATTTATAAATCCTATCTTGTTTGCTTTCCGGAGAAAACTTTGAATATTTTTCTCTAAGCAGTCAATCACTAGCTGTCCACTTGTCTAGCCTCTGATGGTATCCACAGAACAATTTTCAAATTGTTTTGGAGGAAAAAGACAAAAAAGTGCTAGCTTTCATAAAACTCTCCCTTTAAATAGAAAAATCAAGATAGTCTTTTATTAAAATTAAAACTCCTTAATTATAATTAGAATCAAATTCTAA
>JANITX010000007.1:68246577-68258082 GCA_027564395.1 Erythroxylum ulei
TCATCAATTAGGAGTCAACGAGTGCATAAACAGTTATGAAAATGCAGCCAATTTATAATGTAAACTTGGCTCAATCACATATTCTATAAGGTAGAGTGTTGATCGATCAAACATGCACATAGTCATAAGTCAATGGTGATGGAGATGAGGATGCTCTGTTAGATGTGCACCTTACTAGAAGAGATAAGATCAGGAATATAATAATAAGAGACAAATTAAAGATGACTGATATTATTGAAAAATCAAAACATACCAGGCTTTCGTAGTTTAAACATGTTAAAATGAGAAACTTGGATGCTTCAGTGAGAAGATGTAAGAAGATTGTGCTTAGAAATTATAAGAAAAAAAAAGAAAAACCTAAGAAGAATTAGAGGGAGGTGACTAATAATGATATAAAACTGTTGGAACTTATATGGCTTGTAATAGAAAACTTTGACGTACTAGGATATACATAAAAGATCTCTCATAAGGAGATCCTTGTTGCTCTCGTTGGTCTTTTAGCAATTTTCTCTTATAGTTAGCCTAAACTTTTAAGTATGTAATATTTATCTCTTATGAATTTAGCCTAAGCTTTTTCTTGACTAACCTGATTATCATCATCATCTTCTATTTTCTTTATATGGGTCATTTAGAAATAATCTTTCTATTAGTTACAGGTAAGGCTGCGTATTAGTGGAACTCTCTAAACCCCCATATTTTCGTGAGATTTTTATTGGATTATTGTTGTTGTCGTTTTTCTAAACTCGAACTAAACTAATTAAATTGGACTCAAATTAATAATTTTGTATAATTATCTCAAATTATTAATTTAATTCAAATTCAATTCATTTGGGTTAGGTTAAAAAGTTGAGTTATATTACCGTAATATTATTATTTGATTATTTTACATCTAATATGAATATTTTTTCACCAGAATGTTTTTTTAAATTTAAAACTAGAAAGAGTCTTGTTTGGTAATTTTAAAAATCAATGATTTTTTAGGTTTCTTATCTATATCTTTTACTCTTTATGATATTTTATATTTTATTTTGTATTTTTTTAGAATTTTCAAACTTTTCATTTAAAAAATTGTCAAAGGACTATACATAAATTAATTAAATGTTTCTAATATGATGACCTAATTTAAGTCTTAGACTCGAATTTGATCAAATTCAAAAATTGAATTAGATTGTCCAATGTTTAATTAATTGATATTCATATTATGTGTATTATTATCATCGCATAATAATTTTTTAGATAAAAAATTTTAAAAATTATTTAAATCACATTGCAACTTAATATTTTAATATTAATTAACTCAAATTTATCACTATTTCTTGAATAATAATAAGTAATTTACGAAATATTATAGGCATCTAACAATTGATTTAGTATACATATTCGAAGAACAAAGCGACAATGAATAACTAAAATTAACTCCAATGGGCTATAAAGTATAAACATAACATTCGACGCCCAATGCCTAAATTGGACCACGAAACCGGTGGTTTCAACTGCCAATCCCGAAAAGCCACATTTAAGTCTATGACTACAATTTTCCACGTGGAGTCTCCTTATTGGTCCCATAAACGTGTCATATGTTTTGATTGGAGAAGACATGTCGACATTACATGGCTTTCAAGATCTAAGCAAGTACCATTAATTACTATATAAATGCACCACTTAGGTTTATATTTCTATTAAGCTCTCAGAACTCTTTAGCTTCTTTCTGCTACTATACTGAGATTAGATCAATCATTTCGTTTCCTCAGAGCTAGGGTTTCGAGATCGGGAGAAACATGGGAGAAGCAAAACGCGTCTCTCTCCGATTGGCTATTGTTTTTCTCATAGCTTCTGTCTCATTCTATCAGCTTCGCGCCTCCGACGACGACGAGGTGAGTAACGAATTTCAGTGAATCTGAGTGTGGAAATTGTGTGTATGCGTTTTTGTGTGGGGGATTTTATAATGAGAGCTGTTGATCTGGTTTGTGTAGGTCTTTTACGAATCGTTCGACGAGTCGTTCGACAGCCGATGGGTTGTTTCCGAAAAGGATGACTATAAAGGTATGGTAATTTGCTTCGGATCTCATTTAAAGCTGAACGATGTTTCTTAATTTTTTTTTGAGTTTTTGAGCAGTTCTTTAGCTGTTACTGTTGTTAAACAATTATGAATCGTATGTGGTGTAATCGATGGGAATTGTTTTAGGTAGATGGTTAATAATACATGTGGCATTTGTTTTGTTTTGTTTTAGGTTGCGGGTTGACTAACCATAAAGACTTTATAAGTGTGTCCGATTAAGAGTGGAAACACGTAGAGTTTGATCCGTTGATAGTTATTTAATGAATATCACTAGGGGCTACGTGTTTGATCCGTTGATAGTTATTTAATGAATCTCACTAGGGGCAAAAGAAGGATTTCATAATTTTTTAAATTATAATGGACATGAAAGGAACGGGAATGATGGAGCATTTGAAAAAATAATGTTAAGAATTTTAACCACTTATATACTGCATGCTGTAAATGTCGTGTACCCGATTTGGCCTTTTCGACAATGTTTCCTAATACATTACTTTGTATGATAATTAAACTGTTTTGTATTCATTTGGTATTTTCATTTTGGAGTAGGTGTGTGGAAGCACTCAAAGAGTGAGGGACATGATGATTATGGACTTCTTGTGAGTGAGAAGGCTAGGAAGTATGCCATAGTGAAGGAGCTTGATGAACCAGTTAAGCTAAAGGATGAAACTATTGTTCTCCAATTTGAGACTAGACTTCAAAATGGGCTTGAATGTGGTGGTGCTTATCTGAAGTATCTTAGGCCGCAAGATGCTGGTTGGATAGCAAAGGAGTTTGACAATGGATCTCCTTATTCAATTATGTTTGGTCCTGACAAATGTGGAGTCACTAACAAGGTTCATTTCATCTTGAATCATAAGAACCCAAAGAGTGGGGAGTACGTTGAGCACCACGTCAAATACCCACCTTCTGTCCCTTCAGACAAGCTTTCTCATGTTTACACTGCCATTTTGAAACCTGACAATGAGCTTAGGATTTTGATTGATGGGGAGGAGAAAAAGAAGGCGAATTTCCTTTCTTCTGAAGATTTTGAGCCTCCTATTATTCCTGCTAAGACCATCCCTGACCCAGATGATAGGAAACCTGAGGACTGGGATGAAAGAGCCAAAATTCCTGACCCTGATGCAAAGAAGCCAGAAGATTGGGATGAGGATGCACCTATGGAAATTGAAGACGAGGATGCAGTGAAACCAGAAGGATGGATGGATGATGAGCCCGAGGAGGTTGACGATCCTGATGCTGCCAAACCTGAAGATTGGGATGATGAGGAAGATGGTGAATGGGAAGCACCAAAGATTGAGAACCCGAAGTGTGTAACTGCTCCTGGCTGCGGTGAATGGAAGAGGCCGACAAAGAGAAATCCTGCCTACAAGGGAAAATGGAGTGCTCCACTTATTGATAACCCAGCTTACAAGGGTATTTGGAAGCCTCGAGAGATTCCGAATCCCAGCTACTTTGAGCTGGATACACCTGACTTTGAGCCCATTGCTGCTATTGGGATTGAAATCTGGACCATGCAAGACGGTATCTTGTTTGACAATATCTTGATAGCTAAAGATGAGACAGTTGTAGTAACATACAGGGATACAAAATGGAAGCCTAAGTTTGAGGTCGAGAAGGAGAAACAGAAGGATGAGGAGGTAGATTCTAGCACAGATGGACTTGCTGGCTTCCAGGTATCGAACTGTCCAGTCTCCATGTCCTTTGGGTTTTGAACTTGTGTTTCATTGTCTGACTCTTGATGTTAATTCTGCAGAAGAAGGTGTTTGACCTCTTATATCAGGTTGCATAGATTCCTTTCCTAAGCAGGCACAGACAGAAGATTCTTGCAAGTATAATATTTTTGGACATTTGTGGTATGAAACTATGAATAGATCCTAATATATGAAATTAACATAATAAGTAGTATAGACCTTATTATGTATTTAGGATCAAGATGAAAGGATTAAAAATAAAGATAATGCGGAATATCTAATTTCGGTTCCATCTCTGATTTAGATGTTGATTCTGAGCTCTAAAAGATCACAAATCTCTCAAGACCTTTAGGGAAAGTGTTTCCCGACACATGGTTTGGACTTTTCTACAGTTTTCTTAATACGTAAGCTCCCCTAACGGGTCAAAGATTCCTTATTCTTACGATTGATATGAGCAACTGCATGAGACTTTCACCTTTATATAACTTCCATATCGAGTTTCTCCATCACAAGGCCGATATAGACCAGGTCTATACTAATTGAGATCTATTTTTCACACGAACTTCGACCCATTAATCTAGATCATTTATTGTACCACTTTATTATCTTTATGTGAATCAAATTACGTAACTTAACCGATAATTTATTTAAAACCAAAAAATACAATTAATGTTGTCCAACTCTATGGGAAAAGACAAAATTGTCCCTAAGGACAAAAATGTCTAACACTTAATGCTGTAGGATGTCATTGAGAAGGCAGAAAAACAACCAAACCTCACAATTGGCATTATCGTCTCCATTGTGGTTGTGATCTTCACTATTTTGTTAAAAATAATTTTTGGCGGCAAAAAGCCGGTGGTAAGTGTCTAGTACAATCTTGTCATTCTCAACATGTTTACTTTTTTTCCCTTGCATTTATTTCGTAGTTTTCTTGAGCTTCTAAGTGGTTAGAACTCGTCTCATTGTGTCTATAAACTATGTGATGTAGGCGAAGGTAGAACCAAGACCTACACTAGCTGCTGAGACTTCCAACAAGGAGGAGAGTAACAGCGGAGAGAAAGCAGAAGAAGACGACAAGGAAACTACTACAATTGCCCCTAAGAAGAGGTCACAAAAACGTGAAAACTGAAGATGTGATATTTGTTGGAAAAAAAGCACAAACAGGAAAATATAAAGAAAAATAAGGAAGAAATTAAAGAACACAAGAAATTTAAGTGGAAGACTCCAATAAGGTAAAAACTACGGAGAGAGAAGAATTTCACTATAAAAGAAAAATAAGGATTGCAAAATTAATCCTCTAACTTATACAAAAAAGTGAAATTTTTGTTTTTAGTGATGCATTGAAGGAGGAGGAGAGAGCCTTCTTTTATAGGCCTCCTTCCTCTTCTCACACTCTCATCCTAACATTCTCCCACTTGAAGATTGAGTTGAATGCTAATTAATCTTCACCATTTTTCTCTCCCGGCTCCATACTGCTTATGTCTCTATCAGGCTATAGGAGGAACAACAACATATGAACTTATTAGTGTTGACAACCTTAGTTAGAAAATTTGCCACGTTCTACTTCGTGTTGATCTTTTTCATAATAATCGTCCCTTCCTCTACTTTCTCACGAACGAAGTGGTACTGCACTCGGATATGTTTACTCTTGGCAAGAAAGGTTGGATTCTTTACAAGATGAAAAGCACTCTAGTTGTCAAAAAAAATATCTTTTGTATGTGCTCGAACTCCTCCATGACCAACTTCAACCAAACTGCTTCCTTACTAGCTTGTGTAGCTACAACATATTCTGCTTTTGTTTCCATATATTGATTCACAACTTCCAATGCATGTGTAATGTCTGGTCTGGTGCTAATCATGAAAAACATCAGGCTACCCACTGCTGATACATACAGCACTCAAAACATCTCTATCCTTTCTGCTTCACTGCTAGGACTCATCTCAAAGGAGAACTTGGAATTAACAAGGAGTGGGGTAAATACTAGCTTACAGTCCTGTACGTTGAAGTGCCTAAAGACCTTCTTCAGGTAATTTGTCTGAGAAAGCCAGATCTTCCTATTGTTCCTGTCTCGATGAATCTGCATCCCAAGAATCTTGTTTGTTGGTCCCAAGTCTTTCATCTCAAACTCCCTAGCCAACTGAGTCTTTAATTCCTGAATACGATCTTTGTTGGGGTCTGCAACTAACATGTTATCAACATACAATAGCAATATGACAAAATCATCACCTCCAAACCTTTTTTAATATGCACAAGGGTCTACGTATAATCTATTGTATCCCAAACTCATGATGAAAGAATCAAATCTCTTATACCAATACCTCGATAGCTGCTTGAGTCCGTATAGAGATTTTTTTAACCTGCAAATTAATTTCTCTTCTCCTTTTTCTTCAAAGCCTTCTGGTTGGAGCATATAAATCTCTTCTTCAAGACCACTATGAAGAAAAGCTACCTTTACATCTAACTGTTCTAAATGTAAATCATGCATTGTTGATAATGCCTGAACTATACAAATGATAGTTAATCGAATCATAGGTGAGAATATTTCATTGAAATTAATACCTTCTTTTTGAGCACATCCTTTGACCACCAATCTTGCCCGATACCTCTCTAACTGGTCATCACTGTTTCTTTTGATCTTGAACACTCATTTGTTGCTAATGAGTTTCCTCCCTGATGGTAGCTGTACAAGATCCCAAGTCTAATTCTTATGTAGAGCTTTGATCTCTTCCTGCATTGTTGCTATCCATTGATATGCATCTAAACAGCCTGCCTTCTGGAAGGTTGATGGTTTTCCATCTTTAGTGAGCAGACAGTATGCTACATTGCTATCCATAATATAATCAGAAAGCCAACAGGGAGCTTCCCTTATGCGAGTTGATCGTCTGATTTCATCGACTTCAGCATCATTCTCCACAGGATTCTGATCCGGCACTACTTCAGAAGTATGTTTGTTCACCTGTATCACCTTAATAGCTGACCCTGATGTACCTGCATCTTCACTACAGTGCTTATCTTCTATGAAGATGACATCCCTGTTGATAACAACTTTGCGGGTAGTAGGATCCCACAAGCGATACCCCTTTACACCATTAACATAGCCCAAGAAAATAAATTTTATAACTTCGGATCCAACTTTGAAACATTCTGAGCATGGTACATCATATATGTAGGACTTCCAAAAACTTGAAGGCTAAAATAATCTACTGATTTACCTGTCCACAACTTATAGGCCAATGATGTCAAATTGGGACAAGTACTAATTCGTTCTTGGACCAAATTAGCTGGCATTAGATTGAGACAAGGAGCAGGCCAACGACAGAGAGAAGTTGATTGAGAGTGGATTTTGGAGGAGTTAACATGACAAGAGCTAGTTTGTTTGCTGGGAAGAGTTCTTGAGACTGAGCGTCCACGTGCTTATTTGGTGCGAAAAATCAGAAGCTGCAAATTTAAACCAATCAAACGTAAGGAAGAAATTAGCAGAAATCTTGGGAGTTTTGGGATCTGGTTTGTTGCAGAATCTTGGCCACAACTGGAGACCCACACCATTTTAGGAAGGCTTTGAAAAAGAAAAAAATCTAACCTGATGAAGGAGGTCATTGTGAGAGGCTTCTTCTTTAAGTGGAACATGACTTTTATTAGGAGGAGAGTTGGAACTTTTGCAAATCATTTTTTTATTCTTTTGTTATGAAAATAGTCAAATTAGGATACATTCTATCATGTAGCTAATTTGCTTTTTCTTGGACGAAAGAACTGAAAGCCATTAGTATGTTTGATTTCATAAGACTTATGAATGAATGAAATATAGTTTAATTATTCAAATATTGATTGATCTTATCTATTCTTGGTATTATTGTTTTGACAAATGATTAAAAACTGAACTTATTCAGACAGTTCAACCATAAAAATTTTATACCAGATAAAATTTTTAATTTTTGGTATAATTTACTTTAATAACCCCTATTATTAAAAATCATTCAACTTATTAATTAATCAATGATTTTTAAATTTTTATTCTTGTTTTTCAATTAAAATAAAAATTAAAATAAGTCAATTAATTTTCATTTAATATTTTCTTTTTTTAATTAAGCTTCAAATTCTTCTATGGGTAATCAAATTCTATAATTTTATTCAATCTTTAATCGGTTTGTTAGAAGTCTAATATCAGTTGGACTTTTTAAACCTCAAATTTCTTGTTTTATCGATTAAATTTCTGATTCAATTTTCAAACCATTGATTTTGATTGACTGTTAAGATGCATATTAGTTAGCTAATCCAGATGAATTATTGCTAAATTAAAAATTGCATCTATAATTGTATAGTTTCTTTAATCAATAGTAGCATATAAGAACTATTCATTGGCAGCGGAAACTGCAGTTCTTAGGAAAACTAATTTAAAGGTAGACTGCGTGTTAATTGATTGTATTTTTTAGTTTTTCTAGTGATTAAGGCTGGTTGTTGATTAAAATATAGACCATATCTAAATTTGTTAGCTATCAAGAATTGAGTAAAATAAATGTTTTTGGTTAGTAACTCAACATCTCCTCATGTGCTAATTCATGAATTTGTATGGTATTTTTCCATATGAATTCAAACCAAGGAACTTTTTGTAACCCAATTCTAAAAATTTGATGACAAGAAGCATTGGTAAAGACACCTTTTGGATTAAGGAGCCGGCAGATGTTATCAGCAGAGGTAGTATCAGCGAGAAGAGGCAAGTATTACTGTAGTAGTGCATATCCTCTTCAGTTCCTTCTCCAATCTCCATCCTCTTGAATTTTCTGGACAGTAGAAGAAGAAAAGAAAGTGTACGTAAGCACGTTCTTGAATTTTCCGGACACCCTAAAGAAGACATGTTTATTCTTAAATTTTCTGAAGATTTGTTGCTTCGACTCTATACGCCTTAAAGATCAATCCAGTCTCATCAGCTTTTAAACTGGCATACAAACCTTAAGAGCTTTTGAACTATAGACAAAATGAACGTCTAAATGCACGTGTGAATGTCATATTTTATTATTTTTATTTATTTATATTTTCAAGATAAAAATAACCAATAGAATATAGAAAAGAGAAATTTAAAAGAAATATATAAGTTTTTAAAATATTGTGAATAAATAAAAACAATAAAATTTAAAATTAACTTACCACAATAATATATAACTTTAAAGAAACTGATAAAATATTTGATAATTATATGTTTTTTTCTCAAATTTTGTTTTATTCCATTTAATGACAAAAAATAGCATAAATAAATTGATCAATATTTATAGTTAAGTAGTTAATTTTTTAAATAAATGTTTATAAAATAAATTATTTATTTTTATTTCCACAAAATTTAATACATTGATTAAACTATTTTCTGATTTGAATCATCCATCAACAATAACAACAAAATTAAGGATATTATGGTAATTTCGTAATTGCAGTAATTCAAATCCTAAAGTTCATGTTTGCGTTATTACCCAAAACCCCTTCAGCCAAAGTAACAAAAGGAAGATATCTACAGTCAATCGAGGATAATTTGGTAATATAATTAACCAAACTCTTTTGCTCTAATATCACTTGCTAGAATACATAAGCAATGAAATATTGATTCTTTAGAAATAAAATAAATGAGAAATGAAATAAAGTGAGTATTATTTAGTTTGGTTTATTAATAAGAATTTCTAATAATGATTTAATGTCAATGTTTGATTTGAAAACATAAATTTAAAATAACAAAGGAATAACTGATAAAAATATGAAAATATTCAAGTAATCCCACCAACAACATTATTATTATTATTAATTAACATGTTCTTCTTCTTCTTCTTGTTATTATTAACCTTCTTCTTCTTATTATTATTATTTATTAATTTTCTTATTGTTATTGTTAATTTTCTTCTTGTTATTATTATATTATTAATAAGTTTCTTATTTATTATTATTATTGTTAATAATTTTAATAATAATAATAAGAATAATTTATTATTATTAATTTTCTTATTATATTATTAATAATTTCTTAATAATAATAATAATAATATTCATCATCTTCTCATGTCTTTATGCAAATCCCAGAATTATTCTTCATCTTCTCATCAATATCTGCAACTTAGAACTCAAGTAACAAGTGAAAACAGTTTCTCATAACAGCAACAGCCAAATTTAATGGTAGAAAGTAGTACAAACTACACTCAATTTCAAGCTCCTCGTGTGCTCCTTCCTGAATTTCCTGGACAGTACGAAGAAGAAAAAGAAATGGTGGTTCTTGCATTTTCTGGACAGCATGAAGACGGCATGTTACATCTTGAATTCCCTGAAGACATGTTGATTCCTGGATTTTCTGAACTCTACACGCCTTGAAGATTCATAATTCAACTGCCATTGGAATGCAACGATTGGAGCTTCTGATGTGTAGACAAAATGAACCTGTATATACATGCGTAAATGCTGATGAAACTCTTGCTTTTGAAGTTAAGACTTGTTATCACCCTTTGATACGGTTTCAAACTAGACGTTAGCCTAATATTATAAGGGAGATTAAAAAAAGAATGGTGGATTTAGATATATTTATTTTGTTTCAAAATTAATGTGTTGCAATTATTCACCATATTATATAACTAAATTAGATGTTAAGTAAATATAAAATAAGTACTAAATTAACCCATACTAACTCATCACTTCACTGTCTTTTTAAAAAACTTAATGAATAGGTAATCTGTTTTAAATAATATAAAGTTGCTGGAACTCAGTTATATTGGGTATGGACTGAACCCGAGGAGAACATAATTCGTCTAATCCACCGTTTTCAAAGGTTGGCATTTAAAAGCATAGAGTAAAATCTTCCAAAGGCAACCATTTCATGAACATTGCACCGCCGGAGTAGTTTTGAATGTCTAGATTCTCAGATGGTAGGCCATCTGATTATTATTAACCCATACTACATGCAAAGTTTAATTGAAAGGAAATGGTGATTTGTTTGACCCATTTGATTCATTGTTTCAGTTGATTGAGTATTTGAGTTGAACTGCGGGGAGACCTGGAATTTGTGTTAATGCTAGCAAACTTGCATCTGGACAGAATAGTCTCTGCGTTTGTCACTATAGGCCCATAATAATCTCGGCATTTGTCACTGTTGGCAGCCAAAATTTTATAGACAATGAATGATTAACAAATTCAGTTCCTTCTCGATCTGCTCAAGTTGTTAATCAAAACTTGTATTGAATGGTGTGGAAGATTCAAGTATAAGGACCTGTTGAGCAAAAATTTACTATTAAATCACTAAAATTTCAGAACTTCTGTCTAAATTTTGATTGAAATAAGATTTTCATTAACTGAGAATGCATCGCATTCCTGTTCTATATCAACGGCCAAGGAAAGCTTAATTACCTCTGTAAGATTTGAGAATGTTTTTGTGAATCTGACATTAAAAACTTTATTGTCAATGTGTACAGTGAATTTATACAGAGGGTTCAATGGATTTTATCCATTGATCTGAAATTGTTACAATCCAATGGCTAAGATTTATAACTGACTCTGACAGACTAAGATCACAGCTGATATTTTGTTATGAGGATTTACGTGTGTGTTGTGCAGGTGCATGGTGAACTGGCTAGAATCCTCTAGAAGCTATAAACGATCTAGAAGGGGGGGTTGAATAGATCTTTAATCTTTTTCAATAAACTCTACAATAAAATTAGAAGTTATAACACACAAAACCGATTCAAATAAATTTAAATGAAAAGAGAAGGGAAGAAAAGCAAACACTGTTTTTA
>JANITX010000007.1:68392469-68407146 GCA_027564395.1 Erythroxylum ulei
ACACTTGTGCGGCTACGGTGGTTGAGACGGATCGGTTTCGGAAACGGTTCGAGGGATGCATCAAGATAAAGATCAAGCTTCGGAATAAGGTACGAATTAAATTTCCGCTTTATTTTGATTCGAGTTAATCATCTTATAGAATTAAATAGATCTTGGTTTTCGGGAAATCAAAAATCACGGAAAAGTTTCGTGATTATTCCGCTGCGGTCGGATCAGATCCGGTCCAGATTTCCCAACAGTAGCTCACTAAGCTTATATGTTAGTCTTCTTTCTCCTCTTTTTTCAATATAAAACACTTACATGTGAGTATTATTAACACTTGCTCTAAAGTGCAACTGAGACTGAAGATCCAGTTATCGCTTGAAATAAACACAATGGAAACAGGATAGGGTCGCTGGGACTGGATATCCAGACGGATAACCGGGAAATTAATGGAAACCGGATAGGGTTGCTGGGACTGGACATCCGGACGGAAAACCAGGAAATTAATAATCCAGACCAAACATGCTCTGATACCATGTAAATTTACAATAAGCCTGCGAGTTCACACAAAAAAGAAAGTTAGAGCACGTATAAATTTAAGCGAGGTTCCATCCTAAATCAATTAAGGACAGGTAAAGTAGCCTATTAAGCTTGTATACTAATCTTTTTTTCTCCTCATTTTCTAATACGGGATACTTACATATGGTATTACGATCAGAATAGGAGTAATCTTTGGCCAATCATCTCCGCTGTGCCGTTGAATTCTGTTTTTTCAACAAAGTACGGTCCCAAAATGATGTCGTTCGTTTTGTCCAAAACATCATGATTTTGCCCTTTTAAAAATATATATATAATAATTCCAGGCGAGCCAGCGCTTTAGAGATAAAAGGTCTGCCAGGTTGAGCTTAGGCAAGGTTGGATCTGACCCGACCCATTTTATTGCCTTTATTAGAATTTTATGTAAATTTCTCATATGATATCCAACAACATGAACCCAGGTCGTATGACGTTGGGCCAATGTTGTCCGAAAATCAGGCCCAAAGACACTGACAATGTCGTAACTTGGAGGGAAAATAAATTCACAGAACCAATTGGCCATTTGAACCAGAAAGAGTGAGAGGACTGAGGAGGCAAAGCCGTCCTCTGTCCACCATTTTTGGAATTCATTTTTGATTCTTTCACATGAAGGATACAACTTCTCCTTCTTCTTCTCACACCCACAACAAGAAGAGAACAAGAGTCAATGGTGATTCTTCTTTACTTTACCCTGCTTTGCCTCTCAGAAAACAACCCCAAAACCGCATTATTTCCCACTCTGCCATCGTCCACATCCACAACCTTGATGTCCCTCTGGTCTCGCCCACCACCGGTTCGCCTCTCGACTCCATCCACCTCGAACCGGATCGGCCCTACACCCTCGGCCGAGCCGCCCGCGGCTGCGATTTCCGGTTCATTGATCGCCGGGTGAGTAGAACACATTGCCAAGTTCTGTTCGATAGTGTAGACCGTAGGGTTTATGTTGTGGATGGAACGATGCCGTTGCTTGGTGGTGATGATGTTGTTAGTGAGTTTAAGAAGAGATTGGTTAGTTGTGATGAATTGGATAGCGTGAAGCCTTCGTTGAATGGGTTGTTTGTTAATGGGGTTAGAGTTAAGAGAGGATTGGCTAAGGAGTTGCATGCAGGAGATGAGGTTATGCTTGTTTGTGGCAATAAGGGTATGTGTAGTTTGTTAATTCGAATTGGGTTTGTGATTCAGGGGGTTGTTATGAAGGAGGAGGTTGTTGTCGGGTCTAATGAGATTCATTTTGAGAGACCTTGGTTGGTTGAGGAGTCTACTTTAGTGGGAAATTCACAAGGTTCAGTGTCTAGTGGGAAGGGAAGCAAAAGGGTTTTCGCTGTCCGAGCAAGTGATGTCGTTTGTCCAGTTTATGATTTTCAAAAAAATAAATGCAGAGATGCTGTTGGTAGAGCCAATCCTCTTTTGAGTCTTTGTAGGCAAATATTAAATAGTGATGATCCCATTTCTTGTATTCGGGGATTCAATTCATCAAATCTGAGATTGGAAGCTATACAGGGCCGTGATAACAAATTAGTTCAAATTCAGGGTGTTAACCGAGCTGATCCTCCTGATTTGTCAGCAGAAGGTCGAAAAGAGGTGGATAATGATATGATGGATTTGAGGTGGCAAACACTGAGGTGTGAGAACTTACACAATGACCAGGGTATTGTAAATAAGAAGTTATGCGGTGACAAAAGATGTGTTCTTGTTGATGGTGATAATTTGCTCGGAAAAGATCATAGATATTGCACAGAAGATGATAATTGCACTAAAAGTAGGGGATTGGTGTTGAATACTCTGAGTGAGAAGGAGAATGCTCCTTGTTTCGATGGTGTTTTACGAATGAAAACCACAGAGAATTCAGTGCCACCACCTGGAAAGAAGTTTTACCTAAATCGTCTTCAAAATATGGACCATGTTACTGGTCCGTTCAGTTTTGATATTACCATCTCTTTGCCCGAGCTTCTTTATCCACTGGAAAGCATTCTAAGCATGGTTATTGCAACTTTTACATGTGATGTTTCATGGTAAGTTACCTATCTTGTGCTTTTATTTGTCAGTTTCCTCACTTCATAGTTTATTCTGATCTTATCTTTGTAGTCTTTTGCGATTTCATATTTAGCAAACAAGTAAAAGCATTTTTTTAACGCTTCATTATTGTTACTGGGTGTCATTATATATTGCCCCCTGAAATTTTGTTTGGGGCAGTGATCATAACTTGCCATATATTATATTTCCAAGTCTAAAGGACATCTTTGTTTAGGTTTGTGTCATATTGCCAGATTCCACATCATTTACCAGTAACAATTGCGTGCCATAATGCAGAGCGTTGTTGGAGTTCCCGCCTTGATAAACGAACCTCTTCACCTTGTTTGGATTTCCCTAACTTGGTTTTAGTGTAAGCGGGCAATTCGTCTTTGTTGAGAACTGTTTCACTTGACTTATTTTTGGAACAGAGCATTTAAATTTGCTTTTAATAGGTTTCCCCAATTTCCCGAAGAGATAGCATTTGGTAAAGAACGGAAGAGACAAGGTGTTGCTTGCCACCATCCAAAGTTGTTCATCTTGGAAAGAGAAAGTAGCATCCGGGTTATCATTACTTCCGCAAATCTAGTTGCAAATCAGGTGATTATCAATTTTCCAGATTTTATGAATCATACATATGTATTTGTACTTTTGAAGTTATCTAGAAAGAATGTAGTTTCTTAGTCTGTTATGGTGGATATGAATCCTTTAATAACTATATAAAAAATAGTTATGCTTTATGTACTTTGGGATCTGGTGGTGAAATTCCAATAGGTTTTTGCGGAAAGCAATTGGAAACCTTTTCTGTTAATTAGCTTGCCCCAAACATTTTTAACCCTTCTTATCTATGGATGCTACTTTATCCTGAAACTTGGACATGGGTGGTAATGGTGTCTTGGGTTGGTGTCTTGTTTTGGTTTAGTAACTTAGGTAATGGTTTTGGTGGAGAAATTTCATGTCTAAAGCACAACTATTACTCATGCAATCGCTTGCCCATTTGCCTGGATTCCTGTGTATCTAGTCTATTTTTTCCTTATGTGAATCAAACTTTTGCTGAAGCTATGAATACTTTTGGGTAGGGATATCCTTTTAGCTCTCTATATGAAATCTTGCATTTGATTAATGTTGTTAACTTTTGTTGATGTTTCCTTGAATTTTGCATTCCGCCTTTATGATTTTACAGTGGAATAACGTAACAAATACCGTTTGGTGGCAAGATTTCCCTTCCAGAAATGCTCCTGATCTTTCATCACTTTTTGTTCGAGTTTCTGATGGAAAAACAGATCAACATTTGGGTTCTGATTTTTCTGCTCAGCTGGCTGGATTCGTAGCATCTCTTTTGATTGATGTACCCAGTCAGGCTTATTGGATAATGAAGTTGGCAAAGTACAACTTTGAAGAGGCAACAGGTTATCTAGTTGCTTCAGTGCCAGGAGTTTATTCTTTCAGGAGTCTCAATGTGAGTGTCTATTCTCATGTAATTATACATTCTTCTTATTATTAATGCATATTTATAATTTACATTTCTGTCCTTGGGATCTGAAAACTGGAACATAGCTTTGAACTAATAAATCATGGCTTGTTTTTTGTGTCATACTTTGAAATGGTGCTTGATATGGTAATCTTATGCGTTGAATCATTCAATTACAGGCTTATGAGTGTGCTTTACGGACATGTGGTGTGAAGTTGGTGGGTTTGGTTGAGACATTTGTTGTAGGTTTAAGTTACCTATTTCATTCTGCCGCTGACACGAATGGTGCACACCTGAAAAGACTGGCTGCTTTCATTGGGAAGTCTGGTGAAAATGCAAATGGGATGTTGGAGGTTCTTTTAAGAAGAAACACCAATGTGGCTGCTGATGTGAATGCTGTGAGCGTTCTTGTTCCTGATCCAGATCAAGCATATGAAGGAGGTGAAGTTGCTTGATTCTGTACCTTCACAAATAGCATGCACTTTGTTCCCAGCCTTCGTCCTCATGCTTTTCTGGATATTTTCTTACATGGCTGCAGTCATCAGCTTTTGCATATTTGTCAAATAAAGGATTGACATTAGTCATTAGAATGCTATACAATGATAATTCGTACCCATTGAGGTTTTCTTTCAGTCTTATGTAAAGCCTGCAGAGATAACTTTTCTGTTATGTGTTTGGACTCTTTATAATAGCAAAATGCAATATCATGCTTATGCAACCATCTAGGTTGATCATGTTGTCTTTAAAAGCTTCTTTCTGCATGGAGCCTTTTTGTGATTTAGCTAATTGTTGGTTCTGTCTGTATATATGCATGTTTAGTTTGTGATGTATTTGTTACATTCCAAATAGTTATTGATTTGTGTTGTACAAGTTTTTGTTTGGACTTTGTGCTAGGGTTTGAGACTGATTGATGTTACTCCATTTGGGGAATAGACAGTATTCAGCTTGGTTTTATGCCCAGAGATATAGCAAAGTGGGTCTCTCCATTGTGGGACAGTGGGTTCTTCAAATTCTCAGGGTATATATATCCTAAAGAAGCCCTTGCAGCTGCTTTGGGAGGAAGCAACCTGAGAGTGCAATTGATATTACATGTATTGCAGGCATGTTATCTTTGACTTTTATCTGATTGTCCTAAATCAATATTTCATGTTTTCGGTTTGATGTCATTGTGAACAACTTGATGTAATACAGGGACCCTACTTTTCCGGTATGATGAGGATGATGTTACCTGAGCATGCCATTGCATTTTGCTCCCTTGTGGCTTCAATTAAGCGATGTGTGGGCCTTTGGCGACTGCAAGAGGTAAATGTTTCTAGATTGGCTGCCTGCTCTTTTAAGTCTCACCTCTGATATTTATTGTTCACTGTGTGCCAATGATGTAGTTGCTCCTTTTCCATGATCCTGATGCTTATTATACTGAGAATTTCTGTCTACCTGAAACACAATGTGAAGGCCCCATCAATTCAAATATTTAATTCATAGCAGACAATTTTAACTGTTGTCCAGGGAATTGCTCCTTGGAGAGGTTTCCAACACTTATTGTTGAAATGACTATTCCCATGCTTAATTACAGGGAAAGTTATTCTCTTTCTGGCCATCCGGTGTTTCATATGGTAGCGCTACCTGCAATAATGTCTTGGTTCCATATTTTATTGTTATCTTGATTATCTTTTCTTGTAAAGCACCTTCTAATGAGGTTTAGGTGAAGAGACTCAAACTTTTTAAATCTCTCACCTCGATTTCTTTTGATTATGAGATAATATTAATTGCTTTGATCTGATGAGCATAGGTAAAATATTCTGACAATTAGTCTGAATAGCTAATTAGAGGCTTTTTATAATGTATATTCCTGGAGCTCTTCAGTCTTACACAATGTTTTCTGCTGATGCTAGGTGCTATGGCAGTATAAATGGCCTGAAGTAGAACAATCAGATTTTATTTATGGTTAGTGCCTTGAACAGAAAGTTTGTTTGGCTCATGAAATTTGAAGAATCAGATTCTTTTATGTTTCATAATTTTTTAAAAAATTTTCTGCTGAAGGCTCATCCTCAATTGGTTCCATCAATGCTCAATTCCTGGCTACATTTGCAGCAGCAACGGGGAAGAGATCTATGCATTTCCTTGATTCTGAAGAATCTGATCCAGAGGTAGCGATAGTGATTTTGCTGTAAACACTGATTACATGTTGAGACTGTGTTTTGTAGTGGATTCATGGACTTGTTACTGTTCTTGACAGTGGGGTTGTTGGAATGCTACTGAGGAATTGAAAAATCCATCCATTCAAGTCCTTTTTCCTACAATTGAGAGAGTGAAGAATGCATCCAATGGTGTCTTGCCCTCAAGGCGCATCCTTTGCTTCTCGGAGGTAATATGCAACTTTAATCAGCAGCTAAACTTACCGCACAGCAGTCTTTTTATTCTGTATGTGCTATTTCTTCCATTAGCAGTTATTATTATTAAATGGGTTTAAGGCCAATATCATAATTGGTATGCTCGCCCAGGAAGCAGAAGATTGAAGTTAGAAAACAAAAGATAAGATTTAAGAAAGAAACAGGGAAGCGATATAGGAGAGTAGAGAAAAATGGCTGTAAGAATTGCAGGTCTTTCATTGAAATGTAAATAAAAGAAGAAAAAACAGCCAGAGGCAGCATTTGAGAGGTGTCACTCTCCTTCACTCACTCTTTTTCTTAATACATTCTCTATATTCCCTTCCTACTTTCTGCCCACCAAATATACCTCTGACATCCTAACAACCTTGCCACCTCAGCCATCTAGAACTCTACTAAACGAAAAAACAGTCAAATAAGAGATATAGGCAGATAGTCAACATGGAAAGCAGACCCAAATTCCCAATTGTGGGTCATAACTAAATTGGTTATGCATGAATTGCAATCTGAAATATGCTGGAAAATGCTAACGACATGCATAGAATCAATATCAATGCCAGTTTTAAACAAGAAAAATGCATTGATGACCGTTTTTGCTTAAGTCCTGGATTAATAAAGAAAAGAAAGGCAGTTCCACCTTTTTATTTTACTTCAAAATTTTCCTAGAAGTCAAGAATTTTGATGGAGCATGTGGCTTGGAGAGAGATCTTTCCCTTCTATTAATTTCACTCTTTCTTCATCCTTTTTTGGTTCATTTCTCAAGTACTTATCTGTCTTTTGATTTTTTTTATTTCTTCCGCAATACAGAAAACATGGCAAAGGTTGAGAACTATGGACATACTTCACGATGCAATTCCTCATCCCTGTGATAGAGTAGGGCAGCCAATGCACATAAAGGTAGAGAACTTAATTTCTGCAATAATATTGGAATTGCCCTACACTATTTCTCATCCTAATTATGACTATGGTATCTTGTTAGTCTTAAAAACCCTGAGCAATTACTATTTTTGCTTTCTTATCAAGCACACTAATGAACTGAGGAAAAAAGTGTAAGCAGGTAGCACGGAGATGTTTCCAGTCTAAGAAAGATGCATCTTCTTCCGGTTGGGTTTATTGTGGGTCACATAACTTTAGTGCCGCTGCATGGGGACGACCAATCTCCTGTCCAACTGATCTAAAATCAAATCTGCATGAAAAGACCAGCTTTTCTTTGGGTTCCAGGCTCCACATATGTAACTATGAAATCGGGATTGTTTTTGTTTTCCCTCCGGGAGAGACAACGGACTGTGCCAGTAAATATAATTCCAGCCTGGATGATATTGTCTTACCATTTGTTGTGCCAGCTCCTAAGTATGGACCAATCGATAGGCCAGCAACTGCTCAGGCTATGAGAGAGGCGTTAGCTGAACTTCCGGAGCAAGACCAAGAGAAACTTGCAGAACCAGCTTCTGTAGAAGAAACAATGGACGAAGTCCCCGAGGAAGATGAGGAAATTGGCGATACAACTAATCATTTCATGCTAGAAAAGGAAGAGGAGAAAGCCTATGCTGAGGAATTATGGATCCAAGTTGATTCATCTCAGAGCAGTTGATACATGACAGAACTTAGTGAAATTCAGTCACTTCCAGCAAACTGTTGGAGAAATACTGTAAATCTAACATTCTTTATCCATTGTAGAAATACAGTAGCATTCTTGGCTTATTTAGATCACACATTACGATATAGCAAAGTTTACAGGTGATTTCCACAGTAGATGGTCATTCCATTGCCATTAGAATTGTACCATTCCATTGTATTTATCTGGCTTACTTTGCCAGTAATTTGTGCTTCTTACCAATTGTGTAAGTAAATTCATTATTGACGATCAGTTTCAATGTGCTTTTAATTTGTCTTTACCTTGTTTCCTTCGCCGACTCTGATCTAGACTCTCAGTGAACAGTTTGAGGTAGATTTTACATGAAAAGTACTGTTTCAGATATTGGGTTGGCTTAGACTGGAATGCACCGCTTCTATTCGTTGTATTATAACATCTCCTCATCTCTCTATCATAAACCCTTCTTAAACCCTGTAACTTCATACTCATTGAGGGCCTGTTCAACCTTCAGCTACATTCCTGATTCAAAGGAGAGCTTTTACGATCATCTTTTAAAGTCCTGCAATGGATTGGCTTCTCTCAAACAGATACATTCACCTCTCATTACTACCAATCTCCTCCTTAAAAGCCTTCACTTGGGTGCTCGAATTATCATTAAATATGCTGAAGTCGGAGACCCTTGCAGTGCCAGATGTTTGTTTGATGGTATTAATGAAAATGGTTATAAGCCCAGTTCTTTTATTTGGAACACGATGATTCGGGCTTATGCTAACGGCGGCCATTGTATGGAAACGTTGGGTTTGTACTCTCGTATGCGAAGAACTGGCATTTCACCCAACAACTACACTTACCCTTTTGTACTTAAAGCCTGCGCTTCAAAATTGCTGATTCTTCAGGGGAAAGCGGCTCACGGAGATGCTTTCAAATGTGGGTTTGATTTGGATTTATACGTTGAAGCCGCCTTGGTGGATATGTATGCGAAATGTGGCCAATTTGGTGATGCCCGCAAGATATTCGATGAAATGGCGATGAAAGATTTGGTTTGCTGGACAGCAATGATAACTGCCTATGAACAGGCTGAAAAGCCCGAGGAGGCCCTCATCTTGTTCCAAAAGATGCCAAAAGATGGCCTTTTGGCGGATTTAGTTACTATAGTGAGTGTTGCCTCTGCTATTAGTCAGTTAGGAGATGCCAAGAAAGCTGGAGCTGTTCATGCTTATTCCATCCGCCACTCGCTAATTGAGAATATTTGTGTTGGGAACTCTATTATTGCCATGCATGCCAAATGTGGGAATATGGATAAAGCTTGTTTGGTTTATGATAAGATGGATGAGAGAAACGTTATCTCATTGAATACTATGCTTAGTGGCTATGCTCAGAATGGGCAAGCAAGTGAAGCTCTCATGCTTTTTGATAGTATGCATGATTCTGAGGTAGAATTTAATGAAGTTACGGCGCTGATCATGGTTGGAGTTTGTGCTTATTTGGGTTCCCATTGTCTTGGTAAGAAATTCCATGACTTCGTAACTCAAAGCAAAATGGAGATAGACATGAATCTTTGGAATGCATTAATGGACATGTACGCGAAGTGTGGAGACTTGGAAACTGCTGTTGATATGTTCAACAGTAAACAGAGTGAAAGGGATGTTAGTTCTTGGAATGTACTGATTTCAGGCTATGGCATGCACGGACATGGAAGACAGGCGCTGGAGCTCTTCGCAAGAATGCAAGAGGAAGGAGTTGAACCAAACCACATTACCTTCACATCTATTCTTTCTGCTTGTAGCCATGCTGGCCTTATTGATGAAGGTAAGAAGTGTTTTGCAAACATGAAAAAATGGTCTGTTACACTAGAGGATAAACATTACGCCTGCATGGTGGATATGCTTGGTCGAGCTGGGTTTCTGGAAGAAGCGTTTGATATTATCAAAGAAATGCCATCACCTCCAAGTGATGCAGTGTGGGGCGCATTGCTTTTAGCTTGCAAAATCCATGGTAACACAGAATTAGGGGAAATCGCCGCGAGCAATCTGTTCCACCTTCAGCCAGACGTTACCGGATACTATATTCTGATGTCAAATATATATGCAGCATCTAACAAATGGCAAGAAGTTGGGATGCTGAGACAAGTCTTGAAGAATAAGGGATTGAAGAAACCTGCTGCTTTTAGTGTTATTAATTATGGCAAAGAATTTTACGGATTCCATACAGGGGATCGAGAAAATCCATACTGGCAAGAGGTGTACAGAAAGTCAGAGAGCTTAGCAGTGGAGCTGAGGATGGCTGGGCATGTACCAAACTTGTCATGTGTTCTTCATGATGTGGAAGAAGAAGACAAAGAGCACATCTTAAAGTATCATAGTGAGAAGCTGGCTGTGGCTTTTGGGATTATGATGATCGATCCAGGAATGACCATCCGAGTGACGAAGAACCTTCGTGTTTGTCATGATTGCCACTCAGCTTTGAAGTTTATTTCAAGCATTTATGGTAGGAAGATTATTGTGAGAGATACAAATCGATTTCATCACTTTGAGGGTGGTATTTGCTCTTGCAAGGATTATTGGTAAACTACCATCCAAAACCTTGGTACTCTTCATGGATCAGTTTTTGACTCCAAACTTCTTGGAGGTGTACTCAATTTTAAGGACGATGTAGGCAATTGTTGTCCTTCAAAAAGGACAAAAGTATAGTTACGAAACGGGTTTTGTTGTTTTTCCACCGAGGGTTTTGAACGTTATACAAGATTGGATATCTTAATATTGGACTGAGGATTCGGTCTCTTTTATTCCTACCATTAATGTTTGACCTGCATGCAACAATAGTTGACGGGTCCAAACAAGAAAACAAGATAAGGTACAAGGTGGTCTTCCTAATCGTAGATGTTTAATGGACTCAAGCTCAATTCGCCTAGGATGCTGGGATGATAACAAAATATGTACAAGAGTAGTTTAGTAGGGGACCGAAAAGGTCGCTCAGAGTTTTTCCTGCCATGACACTTTCATTAAATATCTGTAGAAATGGTCAAACGTGAGGCGACTGGAGTTTACTAAAGTTAGGACCAGATCTTCTGTTCAGTTTTACTCTGTCTCATAAAATTTCAGTCATTTATTTTGCGGGTCTTATGTGGGTCCCACATGGATCTCATGCGGGTCCCACATAAATAAATGACTGAGATTTATTGGACACAATAAGACACCATAATATTAGACAGGAGATCTGGACTCTTAAAGTTACACCACGAGAGTAAAAATGATATAATAACAACTTAGATCAAAGCCAACTGCACTTTTTTCCCCCTATTTTAAATAGTGCCAAAGGAAAAAGGACTCTGTGCATTCTATTTATTTACTATGTATATAAATGGATGAAAATGGGCCGGCCGAACTCAAGGTCAAGCGCAAGCCAGAGCTTGGCCGGATTGCTGTTGCAGGGGTCTGGACTCGAGGCAGCCTGACCTGAGTTTGAGTTTGAGCTTGACTCATTTTGCTTATAAGTATTAAGCTTAGGATCAGACCAAACCTGAGCATCCCGACCCTAAACCTGTTCTTGGCCCTACTACTGTTGTAATGATTCGAGCTAAAGGCAGCCCGACTCATTTTGCTTATAAGTGTTGGGCTTGGAGCATGGTTGGACATGAGCAACCTGAACTTGAGCCCAAGCCCAACTCGAGACAAAGTCAACCTAGCTTAACCCGTTGACTCTGCTTACGAGCCCAATAGCTATCTCTAGTATATACTAAATTGCAATTTAAATTGTCACATAATTCTCTAATAGATCACCATAAGGTGACCTAAATAATAATAAGAGTAGTTTCACATTTTCTGCTAGTTATATCACCCAAATATCGATCATAAAAAAATACATCCATTATTATATTGTAGCAAATTAAATAACAAATAAAGCAAAAATAAAAATGGTTTAAAGTTAAACAAATAAATTAGGTTTGTATTTTTTAAAATTGGTGTGACCTTGTTTAGTAAATAACTGATCAGTTATTTTTGATGGATTAAGAAGTATTTAATTATTTGATCATGTCAAACCATTGATAATTATGTTAGGTACTCAATTGATTAATTTAATGGATAGAACTCAATTTATTGTTTTTAAAAATGTTTATATAAGGAGCGTTTTGTTCCTGAGACTTAGAAATTAAAAGACAAAAATACTATTGCACTCAAATGTTATTACAAATTATTCAAGCTATCATCTTTTATTATATATTAGAAAAATAAACTTCAAATTGATTAATACAGAAAAAAAGTAATAGTAGTAGTAATAATAATAATAACATATTTATCATTATTATTATTATATGTTATATTTTATTAAAGTTATAAATTTAATTTTTATGAAATTAAATATATAAAATCTAATTATTTACGAGAATATTAAAAATATTAAAATATAATATTTATATTTTATAAACGGTCATTTATTTTACACATAATTAACTAATAATTATCAACTAATTTTACCTAAGCACCTAGAAATAAATATTGCCGGTACAATCGACTATCAGCTGATGGGGATAGAGTGAGCTATCAGCCAATTGTAAAACAGGCCATAATTATTATAGGATCATACACCAGTTCCTTACTTCCTTACCCTGGGAAACAGATTAGCCTGGAGTGGTTTTTTCATTACAATAGTGAAACATTGCTTCTCAGACAGCTCTACATCTTCTCCATCCACAGCTTTCCACTCAAATGTCCAAACCAAATTGGCCACAAAGTATTCCAAATGAAGAATTGCCAAGCCATAGCCTGGGCAAATCCTCCTACCTATCCCAAAAGGCATCATCTTTATCTCTTTACTTCCGGTGATGTCCACCATTTCCCCTTCAAATCTTTCTGGTTTGAATGCCATTGGATCTTCCCAGACCTTTGGATCCAATCCCATATCTGCTACCATGAAATTGATTATCGCATTTTTGGGTATTGTATGCCCGCCCAACTTCATATTTTCAGTCACTGCGTGTGGTAACACCACATGTCCAGGTGGGTGTCGTCTTAAACCTTCCAAAACGATTGCTTTGATATATGGGATCCTCTCCAAATCCTCTTCTTTTACCTCTTCTGCTTTTTCATCTCCCATTCTCGTTTTCATTTCCATGAAAAGCTTCTCTTGGATATGTGGGTATTTAACCAAATTTGCCATGATCCACTCCAACGCCGTGGATGTAGAATCCGTACCGGCGTTGAGGAATTCATTGCATAGAGAAACCATTTCCTCTTCTTTAAGCTTCCTTTTCTCGTCCGGAAGTTGCAGATCAAACAAAGTGTCAACGTAGCACAAAGCATGCTCGTCCTTTTCCTTTTGGCAGTCTTCCTTGGCCTTATTTTGTTTTCTCACTTCGTTAATCTTCTTCCTTGCTCTTATTAGAGGAATCAAAACATCTTCTTGGTCTCTCCGCAACTGCAGCAATTCTTCCCATCTTCTGCGGAACAAGATTTTCGTCACTCTCGGCCAGAAATTCAGTGCATTGGAGTTGCCTACACTCATCAGCATAGCACGCCCTACCTTTTCAATTTCCTTAACTTGACTCTCATCAAGTTTATCGCCGAAACACATGAAGACCAGCAAACAGAACATAGCGTACTGAAACTCTTCCAAAGCCCTAACAGGACTTCCAGATTTCGACACAGAGACGAGGCGATTTCGAAGAATTTGCAGAACCCAATTACGGGCATGAGAGTACGACTTAACCCGAGAAGGATGGAGGATTTCGGAGGTGAGATTTCGACGGAGGATGCGCCAAGTACGTCCGTAATGAGCAGAACTGATAATACGTTGGTCGCTAGTGAAGATATTGCGTGTGGCAACAGCTTTCGGTCGATCAGCGAAAACCGCTCCGTTTTGGACCAAAGCCTGGTGAGCTAAAGACCGGTCGGCGATAAATATCGCCGGACGGTGACCGATATGGAGAGTGATCATGGGGCCGTATTCTGCATGCAAATTGCGAATGATAGGCAAGAGTTGGCCCAGTGATTTGGCAATCCATAGGAAATTGCCGATGATGGGGAAAGTAGGAGGACCCGGAGGGAGTGTTTGGCTTGTTCTCCTATAATTTAAGTGTTTGAGAAGAAGTGGGACTGCGACAGAGATTACCATGATCAAGTATATGGACTCCATTATTCTACGCTGATAAAATTTGCGAAGAATAAAGGAAGTTAAGGAGAGGATTTATTGCTTACAGTAAGGTGGCGGTCACTATACGGTAACTACGTTTTCTCTCCTGATTGGATTTGCAATTTCAAACAAAAGAAAATTAGAAGAACAGGAAGTCATGGAGAAAGAAATAAAAAGAGTATTTCCTTGCACCAAACAATGCAAGGAAAACGATCTAATATTAAAAAATTATTTTTTGGCGGAAAAAAAAAGAAGATATTACCAATATTATGCATACTGTAACGAGTTTGGTACCGAATTGAGCTCTAAAACGGAACTATACCGGTACTGATCGGTACCGGGTACCGTTTTGGGATATTTTTTAAATTTATAAAATAGTCCCTGAACTTTTTTAAAATTGCAAAATAGTCTATATTGATATATTATAGAGCTGTACTGTATATTTTACTAATTTACTGTTTATATCAACCATGCTTTCAAAAATCTTAATAATAAATAATAATGACAATTAATTTGAAATAACAATAA
>JANITX010000007.1:68526379-68539339 GCA_027564395.1 Erythroxylum ulei
TAAATAAACTGTTTAGTAATATAAAAAAAATTACTTTTAATTTTAATTATATTTTATTTTATAATAAAAATTATTTATGCATATAAATATTTATTAAAATATATTAAACAATATGCAAAGCACAATATATTAATTATTATATAATTTTAAACCATATGAAACATATATAAAAATATATCTAATCAAATCTTTCATATGAATTATAACATAAGTAAAACTAATATTAAAAATAAATATTAAAACATATTTTAAAAGTCAAATAATATTATATAAATATCAAAATAAACGTGAAGATGTGTCTGTGGGTACTGTGAGAATTATGTGTAAAACATAAGGGTAAAAGAGACCACAAAATAAACTCATTAATTGATCTGAAAAATCTATTTGAAAATTACCCTTTTGAGGAGCTCCAAATTTAAACTTCTTAAAAAGATGTATTTTAGTTGCCAAAAAAATTATATCTACTAAAAAACGATTTTCATTTTACAGTTAAATATTATTTATAAAAAAAGCTTTTGCGGAAAAAAAGTACTTATTCACTCTACGAATACTTAACCAAATAGGCATTAACTACCTTTTTCATAATAAATCCAATTATAAAATTATTATTTTACGACAGTATAAAACATAATTAATATTACTTAAATTATGTTTTATACTACAAATAATTTAACTAAAATCCAATATCTCCTAATGCATTAACTGAAATTCATTATCAACAAAGAGGCCAATGCCTTCTTTAAAAATATGGACTTTGTTAAGGAATACATTTTTAAGGAAATTTTGTGAAAGTCATTATTAAGGAATAAATTTCATTTCTTTACTAAATAGAAGGTACAAACAATTTTTTCAAAGTGAGATATCAAACTACTATTCCTATAATGATAAACAACAACCAACTCATTTTTCATTCATTAGCCTTTAACAAGTTTGGACTCGAAGTTCATTTTAATTGGTAGAGAGGGAAGGAGAGGAGAGATGTGATATATGATTTTATGCTAAAAAATAATTAAAACACTAAATAAATCATAATATATTGAATAATTTAAATTAAATCTTAACATTTTCAAAACTTTTAGTATGAAAATTTTAATAAAATTAATTTTTTGTAATTAAATAATAACAGGAAATTATTTTTATTTTTCAAATAATTTTATATTTTAAATAATGAGTGTCTTTAACTTAATTTTTAAATTGAATTAAAATTTTTAATTTTTTACAATAAACTTTTATATTTTATTAAATTTTTTAATTTTTTACATTAAACTTTTTATATTTTATTAAAATTTTTAATTTTTTACAACAAATTTTTTATATATTATTAAAATTTTTATTTTTCAAAAAATGTGGTATAAAATTTTTAATAAAATATTTTAAAATCATAAGTAAATATAAAAATTATGGGGATAAAATAAAAAATGCAGTATCTAAACAATATCACAAAAATAGATAATAATTTTCATAATATGATAATTTGAATGAAAAAAAGTCGCATAAGTCTTATTGTAATTAGTCCTTAGAAATTTGAATTTAAGACTTGTAAATTGTAATTAAAGCCCAAGAACTTAACGGATCTTTCAGGTCTTAACGGAACCTAATGTTTTAATTAACTAGCATGTTTCTGAAAATTACGAAGGAACCGAACCCTATCTCCTGAACCCCAACAAGAAGCCCAAAAAATCGAAACCCCAAAGTATTTTCAATCGAAACAACGCTAGGACGGAATCAAAGGGTATGGATCACGAAGAGCATGAGGTGTACGGCGGCGAAATCCCCGACGAAGGTGAGATGGATACCGACGTAGCCTAAGCCGACGACTACAGACCATACCCTCCCGTGCTTCTCCTTCTCTCCGTCGACGGTTCTCTTCCGCCTTCCCTGCTCCTTCCCTATCGCTTATTGCTCTTCTTAGCTTGCACCAGGTAAAATTTGTCTTCAACGTCTATTTCCTTGTTCTGAACTTAAAGATCTATACGAGGAAAACCAGTGACCGTATTGATCTTCATTTTATAGTTCGTTGATTCGCTTTTCGGGTTTGAGATTTTTTAGGAATTTGTGTGAGCGGCGAAGTGCTTCAATTGTCGACTTGTGTTCACGAGAAGTTGATAGTTTGTGTCAGATATTCGGGCTGTTCAGGTCGGGCCTTGGCGTAGAGAAACTTTTTCGGGTGGTGGTTAGTATATTTCTTTATGAGTCTTGCATTTCTTCAATCATAAAGACCTTTGCCGTTCATGTTTTATGCTGAATTTTTAGATTATTAGCTTTTCTCTTTATTAAAGGTTTCAATCAATGGCGGCTCCTCCCACTGAAACCGATCATGCGCCTGATTCTTCATCCTCGTAAGTTTCTATAAACATCCCTCTACTTGATTTTCACTACTTGTTTTGAATATTTTGATTCGATTATCATACACTTCAATCTTTCAACTTGATTGTGGTTAAAAGGTAGCTTAATACGTTGTGCGTGGGTGTCAATTGCTTTAGCCTCGTTTTGGTAGTGAATGGAGCTTTTGAGCAAGATCCTATTTTAGAGTTTTGATTCCTTCTGTTGAGATTCTTGTTTTGTAAGCAAGAAATTGTGCTCCAACGTGCTTCCTCATTTGCTCACAACAGCTTTACTAACGAATATTGGTTCCGTTATACTTCTGTCATCTGGGGTTTTTGTATTGTACAGGCCAAAAAATGTGTATAAAGACCCAGATGATGGGCGACAACGATTTTTGCTGGAATTGGAGTTTGTTCAATGCCTGGCTAATCCTATTTACATTCACTGTAAGCTCAGGATAAATGTTGGAGTTTTGTTCTTTCTTCATGTTTCCTGCACCAGGAATATTATGACCTCTGTAATGTTTCTGAGTGTGTTCTATTGCGCAACCTTGAGCCTTGTTCAGAATCCTGGATTACGTTTTGAAATGCCTCTTGCTCAAAATTCCAATGTTTGCTTGGTAATTTCTATTTGAAAGTTTAGTTGTTGATAACTAAATGAATATTGATTCGGAAGACAAGAACTGGTGATCCATTGTTTCTTGAGTTCATACTCATTCTACTTTTACTCTAACATTATTTTGCCAACGGACAGTAGCTCTGGTTGTTTGGTATATTCTTTATCCATATGAAGCTCCCACTTACAATATTAGATGAATCTTCTGTAGCTATTCATGCGGTTAGTTGTTTCTTGCGTATTTCGCTTTATGTTCTTGACTCGTGTTCATGTCTTTTCTATATATAGGCCTTGGGTGTCATTTTTCACCTTCTGATCTTTATCCATTTTGTGTATTCCCTGATGCTGGATTGCTGAATTTTTAAACTGTAGATTTAGCTCAGAACCGCTATTTTGAAGATGAAGCATTTATTGGCTACTTGAAATACCTCCAGTACTGGCAACGACCAGAGTACATAAAATATATAATGTGAGCTGATCTCTTAAAAAGTCATTGTATGATGAGGATTTTTCCAATTTGATGGGGATTAACTGTGCTATTCTTCCACCTCATATTAATCTACATGCTCATCATCTAGAATGATTTCAGGTATCCACATTGCCTTTTTTTCCTTGAACTTCTCCAGAATGCTAACTTCCGCAATGCAATGGCACATCCTAACAGCAAGGTTTTTTTCTCATACTTATTTAGTAAACTTTTTCTGCGTTTCAGGTGTTCATGTGTTTCCCTCTTAACTCTAGCTTTTAAGCATATAAATATTTCAGGTTGCAATCTCATCCTCCTTTCAAATCTATTGAGATCCCCTAACTTTTGAACCCTTTTTAGTATCACACCTTTTCGGTTGCAGAAAATATTTACTAGTATTGCTGAGGGTTTGTAGCTTAATATCCTGGATTGATAAAGAAAAGATTCCAAAGGGGGAAACTGATTCACCTTTCCTTCCTTCTTCATCCAACACTGCAATGAATCCATCTTAGATGTTTGAAAATCTGCTTGTTTCTCTGTGCTGTATGATCCGGGATACAAATAATTGACCTGTTCTAAGAAGCTTTTTTCAGTTACTGAGTCGTAATGAATTAGTGAATGAATATTCACCTTTTGTTGTTCCAAGTATATTTCTCTTTATGCAAAATCCAGTGTATGGCTATACATGAATAATTTCAGCACTGACCCTTCCGTTCTTGGAGCATGTAGGAGTTGGTACATAGGCAACAATTCTTTTTCTGGAAAAACTACAGAAACAATCGATTGAAGCACATTTTGCCAAGACCTCTTCCTGAACCTGTTGCTGCTCCTCCTACCTCGGCGGCACCTCCCCTTCCAGCTCAATCTGTGCCCCCTGTACCTCCAGCCGTTTCCATGACAACAGCTCCACCCCAAGCCCTTTCTCCCATGCCCTATGGGATGCCCCCTGGATCTGGTCTTACAAAAAACGATATGCGTAACACTGGACTTGATAGAAGAAAGAGAAAGTACATAACTTAGTTCTTGAATATCTTTCCTCTCACCCCCATCTGTACACCCTTCACTCCCTCTCTTTCTTTCTTTTTACTCTACTTGTTTCAACTTTTGCAGGAAGGAAGGTTAACGCGCAGATACAAGGAAGTCAGAGATATTCATCCACCCAGTTTTGAGCTTGAAAGATGAGTCATTTGGATTATAGATCAGGATTATCCGCACTTGATTCATAATTATAATTTTCTTTATATTGGTAGGTCCTTTGTACTTTTGGTTTTATTGACATGTGAGACATTTTATAATCGTCTGATCTCCTAACCTCCAAGCAGGAAATGTGTTATTTAGAATCAAGAATAGAGCAATCTTTCGATCTTTATCAAGTTGGTGTCATTTTCACGTGCAGAAGATTGGTTTTTCTTCACAAAACTGGGTCAATAGCGTTATTCTTACATTCTTCATATCAACTTCCTGTGATTGTGGAATTTCAACGACTTCTTGATATGTACTATAGTGTTAGATTCCTATTTGAATTGGATGTCTCAAGTCATAGATGACGTGGCAGCCAACAGCCAACGTCAACTCCTTTTTCAAACATATCTGTACATACATCATTTGAGTAGGCCAGGTTAAGTCTTATCGGTATCAACTCGCCGCGTCTTCTGAGATGTCAAACTGTCCACGGCCACGTGGATCTGGCTAGATGAGAGCAATAGTTTATTTTATGTGTTTTCTTGTCCTAAACGTAATAACCAGAGATTCTTGACAATCAAGCTGTAATGATGATGTTGGTACAATGAATAGAGTTGTACGGCCACGTGGAAATCTACGATTGGCCACGTTTCACAAAAAATTGGTGGACTGCCAAGCTCTTTATTTGACTTGACTAGTACGAGTGAAAACTTTGGATTGGCCTTGTCATCTCTAAGGCGATCTTCTCAAATTACCCTTTCACCCCTATTATTTACACGTATCTATAGGTTAAAGACTTACGGATTCTGAAAATTTTTCATAAAAATTTAAAGTTCTTGTGATCTTTTACTTTACTATTAACATGTTGTTCACATAATAACTCTTGTAAAAATTGTACAAATGACATTAAAGTTAATGTATAATATGAATAAAAGTTTATTTATTCAGTAAAAAAGTTAAAAAGTTTATTTTTAATTTTTATATAAATAAGAGTTAGTTATAAATCTATATTAATGTTAAATTTAAATTTATAATTTATAATTTTTAAATTATTAAAATTTATTTGAATTTTTATTAAAAAATTAATATTTGTTTGTATATTTAATCTATATATATTTGGATGTGGGATTGAAAATGAAAATAGTAAAAAAAAATGCTACATATATATACATACATTCGTAGCTTTGATACCATACAGGCTACCTTTGATTAGGGGGTATACGAATAATCTTGCGAAAGTAAGTGGCGTTATTAGACTACATAGGATTTATACATATATATATATATGTATGTATGTATGTATGCATGTGTTAAAAATAAAAAGATAAGTGGAAAAGAAAAAAGCGAAGTGCTTAAGAGAATTTATTAGTTGAATACTAAGATGCATGGGTTACGATAAGATGGCTTAAATGATTACGGAAATATTGTCGTGCGTAGATGACCAATTGAGGAGTGAGGAAGCCTTCAAATTATATACATGTTGCGTGAAGTCTTGAGCTTTGCTTGCACGGATTTGGTGGACGTGATCAATATTAGCTGATTTCATGCCTTTTGGTTAATTAATATTTTAATTTGGTCAAAGACAATTAACACTTAAGAGATGGCCAAAATAATATATAGAACACATTAGAATAATCGACCAATGGCTTGTAAGATTACCATATTCTTTTAGAACTATTCTCTAAGGAATAGGCAGGCACCGTTCATTCACCCATTCCTTCAATCGAATAGCATCATTTTCGTGGGAATCAGAACCTTGAAGCTCGTTCACGGACAATGTTATCAAAATCGTCGTCTCACTGTGTAAATCTCAATACACAAAGTTCCCCGTTTATTACGGTAGGACTCCGTTTTATTACATAACTTCAGACGATGAAGAAAGGTCATCATCGGTTATAAACAATCTTCTATTTACTTTTTACAAAAATGCTGTTTATTTTAAATATAATTAGGATAATTCATGACCATATTTTCACTTTTTTTTGGTACTACATTAAAGAAAAATACTAATTACAAAAAAATCCGATATCCCTAAATAAATTGTATAATAATTTATAATTATGTATTTTAAATAAATAATTTAACGAAAAATAAATTTAAATTAATTAATAAATTTGATATAGTTGCAATTGAAATGTCAATGACTTTGACCTTTGCCAAATATAAAGATGGGTTTCAATGACTTTGACCTTTACCGAAACATAGCAAAATAAGAAGAGTCCAGATCTTTTGTCCAATATTACTCTGTCTTATTCTGTCTCATGGAATTTCAGTCATTTATTTTGCGGGACCCACATAAATAAATGACTGAGATTTATTGGACACGATAAGACACCGTAATATTGAACAGAAAATATGGACTCAAACAAGAGGCACAATGCAAACTACTGTTACAGTAAACTTTAGTATTGATATAGAAACAAATTATACCTAAGCTTTCCAATTTAGTAGGCTTTTAAAGGCTTACCAACCGAGTTCACATACCGCTTATAGCTCCGTTCACATCATACACACTCCCTTTCCACCATACGACCGTCGGTTGGGAAATGACGTCACAATATATTCCCGTTTAGTTCTTACGATTTCCTATATATATATAGCCTTCTCTCGTTCTTTGTTGTTCAACATCAAAGACTCTTCCAAGTTGGTTCATTGCTGGTCTTCTCTTGATTCGTAGACTTTTGGATCTTTAATCTTTAATCTTTAAACTGCTTTCTGTTTCTGGGTATTCTCTGTTTCTTGGTCTTATTGTAAGCCATGAACGCGTTGGCGGCAACTAACCGCAATTTCCGCCAAGCGGCACGTATTCTTGGGTTGGACTCGAAAGTTGAGAAGAGTCTGATGATCCCTTTTAGAGAGATCAAGGTATGGAGGAACTTGCTACCTTGAACTCTTTGAGGATTTTCCTAAAGGAAATGTCTTGATCCTGTTTTCGGTTTTGATCAGGTGGAGTGCACAATTCCCAAAGATGATGGAACTCTCGTCTCTTACATCGGATTCAGAGTGCAACATGATAATGCTCGTGGGCCAATGAAAGGAGGAATCAGATACCATCCTGAGGTATCGATGGAATTTTCTTTTTCTTCTTTCTTTTTGTTGTTGTTTTGCAGTTTATCCAAAGAAAATAGAAGATCATCAAATTGACATTGTTGGTGATTTACTGGTTTTGGTCTTGTTGGAACACAATTCTGTTGTGAGTAGTTAAGAGATTGGAATGAAAGCAATTATGTTGGACGTTGAAGTTTTTTGTTGACATACAGTGTTAATACACAGTTATGGCTCGTCTAGTTTATGGTAACATGTAGCTCAGAATCTGATTCCATTAAGTTGGAACCCTAGACATCTGCTCCAGTGATAAGTTTTTTAGCTCTTTTTTATAGCTTTGGTTTCTTTGGAAACCCAATTTCGGTGGGTATTGTATCAATTTCTATACCTTACAAGAATTGCTCCTGTGATTCTCTGCTCTTTTCCTCCTGAATTACTTGTTTTTTGACATTGCCGTTGTCTCATTGTAATTTGTTTATTCATTCGATTAGATGTTGTTATGATTTTGTTTTGTTTGGTTTTGTCTTTTCTTTTGGATGAGACAAATTTCCTGTCATTATATATAATAGAATTCTTTGCTTTTTCATCCATAAATTACCAACTTAACTTGAATCATCTCTGTTCTTATTGTCCTAAGTAGAGGAGGATGAAAATTTCTCTCTCTCTTTCTCTAAATTTCTGACATGGGGCTGACATTGAAGCGCTTTCTGATTTGGTCTTAGGTTGATCCAAATGAAGTTAATGCGCTGGCTCAACTTATGACATGGAAGACTGCTGTAGCAGATATACCATATGGTGGAGCCAAGGGAGGCATTGGATGCAATCCAAAGGATCTAAGTAAAAGTGAGTTGGAACGTCTTACTCGAGTCTTCACTCAGAAAATACACGATCTCATTGGCATTCATACAGATGTTCCTGCACCTGACATGGGTACTAATGCGCAGGTATCTCATAGCCTGCTGATTAAATTTTAGCAAACCCATTTACAGATTGTGTTTTGAGATTTAGGTATTAGGTGTGATGATTATACTGATAACACTGGCCTAAACTGTACGATAGACTATGGCATGGATATTGGACGAGTATTCAAAATTTCATGGTCACTCACCAGCTGTTGTAACAGGAAAACCTATTGTAAGTACCTGGAATTGGCTTTTTCTTATTTTAAGTTGAATCAGCATTCATCCAAAACAAAGTCTGGTAAATACTTGTCTGCTCATTTTTCTCCTCCTCTTATTTGGATACTAGGATCTTGGTGGATCTTTGGGTAGGGAAGCAGCTACCGGGCGTGGTGTTGTTTACGGAGCAGAAGCTCTACTTGCTGAATATGGCAAGTCCATTAAGGGTTTAACATTTGCAATACAGGTGAGAAACAAAACTTAAATGAACAGTTCCATTAATGATCAGCTGACCTTTCTAGGCTGAGATGCTCCTTGTCCCTTATTTAATAAGCTATATCTCCTTGATCGAATGTGTAGGGTTTTGGTAATGTGGGGTCTTGGGCGGCAAGGCTTATACATGAGATTGGTGGGAAGGTAGTAGCAGTTAGTGACATCACGGGTGCACTTAAGAACCCCAATGGACTAGACATACCGGCACTGCTTAAGCATAAGGAAGCCACTGGTGTTTTGAAAAATTTCCAGGGAGGAGATGCCATGGATCCTCATGATCTGCTTGCACACGAATGCGATGTCCTAATCCCATGCGCTTTAGGTGGAGTCCTGAACAGGTTTAGCTCTTAAAACAATTTCAAGTTATTCGATATAGTTTTGCCGATTAAGATATTATTCTTTATACTCTGTGATCTGTTGGCATGTCACTTATCATCGACCTTTTTTCTTTAAAAAAGGGAAAATGCTGGAGAAGTGAAGGCAAAGTTTATAGTGGAGGCAGCAAACCATCCTACTGATCCAGAAGCAGATGAGGTCACTTTGCTTTTCTACTAATTTCTTTTAATGAAAAGTATAACAGAATACATTAGTTACTGATCCATGAGATACTAATGCTGCAGATTTTGTCAAAGAAAGGTGTCATTATACTTCCTGACATATATGCTAATTCCGGAGGTGTGACTGTCAGCTATTTTGAGTGGGTTCAGGTAAACAGAATAACTAAGAATTTTTTATCATTTTGGTATTGTCTTCGTAGTAGTTTTTTTAGTACTTGGTTACGGATTCATCATCATTGACACATCTCTGGCGGATCGGCAATACCCTGAAGACCTCGAATCCAATTCCCTAATGATTTTGCTTTATTGACTAGAGGGGTGCTCCTATTTTACTGAATTCTGTCTGTTAAGAGCTTCTCTGCTGTGTTAGGCTGTTGTAGAGATTGACATGGGAAAAATCTAAAGGTCTGTCTCTATATATATATATTTGCAGAACATTCAAGGTTTTATGTGGGAAGAAGAGCAAGTGAACAAGGAGCTCAAGAGGTACATGACTCGAGGGTTTCACAACATTAAGAGCATGTGTCAGACTCACGATTGCAACCTTCGAATGGGTGCCTTTACACTTGGAGTCAGCCGAGTCGCACGGGCAACTCTGTTGAGGGGATGGGAAGCATAACTTCGCTTCCATTTAGTCCACAAGCTCGCCTATTTCCTGTTCTAAAATGTAGTCAATTCAGACAACATTCTTACCTCCCACAAAGTTTGAATTTGTTCTCATTTCTAGTTACTGAAATTCAGATTAGGACTTCCTATTCAATGGGAGGCTCAATTTCTCTTTATTTGATGTCTTTGAAACAGAAATTTCATAGCATTAGCTTTTAGAAAGTCAAAATTACTCTCTCTTGGAATTGAGTCAGCTTTGTGAAGATGTGACAAATTGGTAGAAGTGAATAAGAGAACGGTCAAAAGCCGGGGGTGAGAATGAAGGAATAAAAATGACTTGTACAAGTTGAAAGAGGTATATGAAATGGAAACGTTAACTAGAGTGAGCTCCGATCATGAACAAAGAATGAAACCGGAATTATTAACGTCTAATCTAATGACTTTTGCTTGAAACTGTGAACGGACGTGATCAATTCTGTGAAAAAATGAGAACTTTTGCTTCCAGAACTACTTAAATTTGTTTTAACTGGTAGCAAAGACTTGTCGAGATTAAGTTTTCCGGTTCCCTGTAACACAGAAAGCGTCAAGACCCTGGTTCAGATAAGAGCAGTTGCCCATAATTTTACCGACAGAAGTGGATGAGGCAAAGATAATCCTATTTTATTACAAAGCATGGGCTAATCACCTTCTTCCTGTATTCCCGTTATCATCGCATTAGCCAAAACTCCGAGCAGTAAAGATAACAAAGTGGGAGCCTTATTACATACCTAGGATTTATACGAAAGGACAAGAAACGAAAGTAATATGGAATATTTACATTTTGGTTCTATCTTTAATTTCGATGTCGATTTTGAGCTCCAAATGTCTCTGAATCTCCCAGTGTTTTTAACGGAAAGTGCTCATCAACTCACGGATAAGGCCTTTCTACAGTTTCCTCAAATCCCGTGCTCTCTTAACAGGTCAGAGAACCTGATGCTCGTAGATCAGCTTATGAGTAACTGATCAAGTTTCCATATCAAGCTTTCCCATCACAAGGCCGATATACATCCGGTCCACATTAATCGGGACCCATTTTTCACCCAGACTTCGACCCATTAATCTAGATCATTTATTGGGTCACTTTAATATCTTTATCTGAATCAAATGACGTAACTTAACCGATAATTTATTTAAAAATTAAAATTGTAATTAATGTTAGTCCAACTTTATGAGACATGGACAAAATTGTCCTTAAGGACAAAAATGTCTTACAATCTCTCCTTTGGACTATCATTAATTGCAGTAGACTTTAGTTTAAAAACAATTTTAAAATTCGGTTAAGCCACGCTATTGTATAGTCGACTAAGTTTTGAAAATAAAACATTTGATCCAAAGACAACGAAAATCCATCATTCTATCCCGCAAGGCTTTCGATACCAAAAAGCATCAGATACATGTGTCCTATGTGTCACAGATCTAATACAATCACAAATACCTAATATCCCACTAACATGAATGGGAAAATGGAGTGTGGCAAACTACGATGATACCTTTATGATCTAAATTGTATCATCTTCATTTGTAGGTCTCTCGATTTTTCCAGCAGTATGCTAAATTGCATGTGCTAAACTGCATTAGAGAAATTCTGTTTTCTCTTACCAAATGTTAAACAGTATTAGAGAAAACCTTTATGTTCTCCAACTAAATGCTGAACTACATTAGAGAACCCTTTATGGGATTAAAAACTTATATCCCTCTATGTCATGTCAAACTTTATAGCTAGCTGTGTTAGACTGTATGCGTCTAAATGACATAGGCACAAGATCAATCTATACATATGCCTAGTAATCTTCAAATGCTTAAGATTGACACAATCTTAAGATTTTCATACGTACTATGACAATGTATGATGACTCTTAATACTGAGGATAAATGATGATCATCTTTATCAGTAACCATCATACTATCACAATACTTCAAAATGTACAAATGTACATAGAGCAAATATAATGATCCCTTAACTGGCTGTGTCTAACGACATCAAAGCACCTATACTGTATACTTGTGTTACAAACACAAGTGAGTGAAGCCCTTTAGTTAAAGGATCGACTCACAATTCCTCAGTTCTTTAAATGCTCCCCTTATGTCACTTTTCCGTGTCAACACCCTTATGACCAACTAATTGATCTTTAACTGCTATGACCCTGTGATATTCTTTGTTTGTCAATAAACAACACTGTAAGAAGAATACTACAATGAAACCAAATGGGTATAGCCTCTAAATGAATCACAGACAACTCAAAAATCAAATTTATGAGCTAAACCGTCTGCGAAGCAGCCCCTTAGCATGCACTCTGCATGCCTAGTCGAGGAAGTTACATGTGTCTCTTTGACACACTTCTGCAACTATATATCATCTGCAAACTTGAACAGTAACCTTAAGTAGACTTTCGATCATCCGAATACATAACTAACTTTAAATCTGAATTCCTTACGAGGTTTGGTATGCTAACTTTACTATATGTCAACATATAACCCTTAATTCCTTCAAATATCTTAATACTCACTAGACTGTATTTTAAAAGTCTATAACTGGATTAACAAGATATTGACCAAACAGTCAACTAGTAAATGCAATGTCCTATCTAGTACATAGCTTAGCATACATCTAGCTATCCGCCATACTACAATGCGGAATATTCCTCATAATCTCTCTCTTCACTTTATTCTGTGGATACTGTATCAAAGATTATCTCTCACTGTGAGAGATAGGTGTTACGTCAGGTTTACTGTC